>JBBPQV010001389.1:0-10522 GCA_038092675.1 Boletus rufocinnamomeus
TGCACAATCACTGAAATGCATTACCTTATCCTAGACATTCATTACAATTATGCATTGAAATTCCCTAGCAGAATACACTGAATTTTACACTGTATTTAATTGCCTTTACTACCCACAGTGAACTGTGATACAAAAATCCATCAGAGAAATTGAATTCCTTCACATCAACCCTATCCGTCTTTTGAATTCCTCCTCCACCATCTTCCATGTCTTCATCTTTGCCCGTTCGCACGTTTCCTTGTATTCAGTCGTCTCCCTGTAGCCTTTCCAAGCAGTTTTATCCAGCATGTCCCACCACTCCCCTGCGTACGGATGTCCTCGCGCACCAACATAACCCCACGGTTTGCTGCTACATGGTTGATATTCGGGGACAGTCAGCACGTACAACGCAGGCGGATTAGCTGGTCCAATAAAATGGACAATCGCTGGATCCTTTGCCTCTTCCAAGAAGCGCTTCGCTCTCTCTTCGTCAGGTAACGCTGTCCCGTATCCGATTGCATTCCATTTGTCGCTCAACGGCATGGTGTGACATCTAAAGTGAACATTGAGCGGGTCTTGATCACGATATGGGGTAGTTCCCTTCATCCTGCAACAGAGTTTTTCGAGCGCTGGAATGGTAGGGCGAACTTCTACAAGGTCGATGAGTAGGACGCCTGAATTAAAGAACTGTCCTCGAGGGACACGGACACTGTCGTGTCCTGTTGGCATCCAGGGATCGGGCACGACGCCGAGAGCGTGACCTTTGAGGTCGGTGTTCCACAGCTCTCTCAGGTCTTTGCGCACCAGAGTATCTGCGTCCAAATAAAGAACACGATTGAGAGGCAAGGTCTTCATCATATCTATCCTCGCCCAAGCTGCGCCCAACTTGATCCCCAGGCCGTCTGGAGGTAACGCCATGAAGCAAAGAGTGAGATCGGCGCGTTCGGGCAAAGATGCTTCGATCTTCTTCTTGTCCTCCTCGAGGAGACCGCAGTCATAGATGTAGACCGTGACAGGACCTTGGACGTTTTCGGCAATACCGCGCAGAGTCACTGCAGCTGGCATGGCATATGCCGAGTCCAAGGTGAGTGCAATATGGATTCTGTCGCTGATGGCGTCATCGAGCTGAGTGCTCATCGTGCTGCCGGCGATGATTACTATTGTCAGCTAGGTATAATCAATGTGGTGAGGCTTTACCTGGGTACGGGGAGGTATGGGGGGTTCTTGGAGAAAAAGGTGCGGTTGGGGCTGCTGTATATATATGTAAAAATTTATATGTAAGAATTACAGATCACGGGCAGAAAACAAAACCTGCCATTACCGTTGACACCTGAAGCAATGTCGGAGCTGATACACAAAAATCTGAATTCATAGGTACGTTACACCTGAGTTCGATGGCATTGAATTGTAACAGCATCATATTTGTTACAAGGTTCGTATCCGTTACGGATCCATGAACCGTGGGTCAGCTGGCAAAAAAGTACAAGGACGAGTTTACGAACGTTCGGGAAAGTAAACAGCCGGGGCAGATAAGACCGAAACTCCCGACTCAGAGGTACAGCAGCCAAAAGAGACGGAGCTTCGAATTATGGAGTCATTTGAGGTGACACCTACCAAATGGATCAGAATCAGGTTGTTGGGGGCTTTATGTAATTCATTACACCCAGTTCAACCTCTGTACAGTTGAAGTCGTCTGCCATTCAGGTAGTACTGCAATCGTTATTGTAGTACTTGCAGAACTACAACGGGTTCGCGTGTAAGCATTTTGCAAGTCAGACAAGTAGACCCGAACCACTGGAGATTCAACATGTTTCCGCAACAACTTGTTTAAACCAGGGCAGCGATTTTCTCGGAAAAAACGCGGTTACACGGCAAACCATGAGAGCGGAAGCGTTCTGTCCCGCATCGACAATTCAGGAGAGCATAGGGCTACAAGACACCGGGCTGACGGAATGAGTCAGATACTAGCAGGGAGGTTGCCTTAAACAGGAATGAAGCTAACCGAATAGCACTCCATCATTATGAATTTCCAGTCAGTACCGTGGCCAAATCGTGGCTGTGCAACTTTCTGCCCTCCGAATTCCATGTAACTTCTCAAGTAGAATACACGACTCTTCTGCGACTCAGGCCTGCGCGTTTTGCTCTCAGCCTCGTTGGCAGCATCACTAATCAATCGGCGTGACTGACCTTGGTCGTTGTTGGAAAGATGGCCACGCGCGTTCTTGATGCGATTATGTGATCCCTATATATGGGCCATGGCAGAGAGTAACATCGTGGCTCTTCATTCATCCTTGGAAAGTCCGGGCTACTTGTAGTGATCTTTTAAATTGTCAAATTGGTGACTACGCGCGCCACGCATCATGAGACCACGAGTTCACTCGTCGCGCGTGCCAACGGAGACATCTAGCTTACACGTGGAATCGCCGACACACTTATCACATACACGAACTTACACCCACCACAATTTGATCCTGCAAGCTGCTTCAAGCCTCAGTGGTAATGCATGACTTGGACACACCCACTTGAACTCGTTACAGGGATCGTCAAAGTTCTCACATACCTAACCTCTCAACTTCGCCACCAGTGACTGAGTCTCATCACGAACATTGGTTGCCTTCCAGGCGTTGACTGGATGGCATTTCAACACTGGTGGGATTGTGACTCACAGGAGGGACATATTTCGTTGGGTACTCAATTACTCGTGCTCGAGGAAAGTGATATTTTATAACTGAATGACAGTCGGTAAAGTGACAAATGGGCGCAGTTATCGTTCGTATCCTCGGGCTGCTCGAGCCTCTTGAATCGTGACTCGGAGAACCCAACCGCACAATACAAATACATCCCTTCAAGCGATTCCCTAACCCCTTTAGCGTGCTTGATAAGCAGACTTGACCACGTCGATTATCTCACTTGAACGTGGATAGATGGCTATCTGAACATCCTTTGGCACGCTGTAAGAAAGTTCAGCAGCTTTTACAATGGCCGCACGTACTGAAGCTTACTAGATACTATTCGGATCCAAAAATTCCATTATTTTCTTATACTGATCAACTTTAGACATATTGTCGGTTTGGATTGCCGGTCGGACGTTCAACGTCGCGAGGATGCATGCAAACTTGATGAATAATGAGGACATTGCAAATTCTCGGCCGGGGCTACGCGGACGGTCAACTGGACAGCTTGAAAGGTGCGTGCACAAGGGCTCACCAAAGTCTTCTCCCGTATCCAAAGACCAGCTGTCGAGGATCCATAATGTCCATGTTTATTTGTCCATCTGATGTGAGGAACCGTTCTGGCCGGAACACATGCGGTTCGGGAAAAACGTCGGGATCGTGGAGGATAGCACTGAAGACATCACCAAAGTCAAGCATCGCAGGTGGTCATTGAATCACAACCCTTACCGGAGGTTAGTGAGAACGGCGGTGCCTGCAGGGATGTGGTAGCCCTTGTACTCGTCGTCGACCTCAACGACGTGATCACTTCCTGTTCTCGTTTCCAGTTAGAATTTTCCCGTCCACACCGGCTACTCACCATAGGATGTGGTCGGTCGCCACCTCATCATTTCTAGCACCATGGCTTGGACATAAGAAAGACCAGTGAAGTCACCAAAAGTGGCTGCGAGAATGGGGCCCAGATTTCTTTAACGAGATTAGAGGACGGCGACAAGTGAACTGACGTATATTTCCGTAGCCGACAACCCGGTCAACCTCTCGTTGACCTTTTTCCTGAACCTCAGGAAACTGGATGGTGGGATCAGATCAATAGAGAACCGTAGGAAGGTTCATCACTGACCCAATACAAAGCCATGACGAATGCTTGTAGCGTCAGAGAACTTGAATGAATCCCCCCTATTATCCGTGTCAGCGCGCCACTAAACGCGTCTTGTCATACCACTGACCGACGTAGAGGCCAGCTGCAACATCTCTCACGAAAATATCGTGGGAAGGATTGATACCACCATCTATATCCACACTCAATGCATCCACGACGTATGAAGTATGAGCGGATCCTTCGAGCTAGAGGAAACTGTCAGCAGGAGAACCAACCTGTCAAGCGACTAATTACAATTTTTCGTTTAGATTCGTTGTAGGGAACGTTCACCAGATTGCGCACTTGTTCGCTGTAGACACGGATGGTTCGCTTGAATGGTACCAACCACTCAGGAAGGTTGAAAACTGAATTCTGCGAGTTGAGCACCGACAAATGTCGTATTGTAGTGCTCACAATCTATCTCGAGAAATAGACACATCAAGTCCCATTTCACCGATGTTTGCCACACCATTACGTGATGGACAGCGGACATGGCTTTGAAATGTGAGGCGGTCTGTGGAAGATGCGGAACACCGTATCCAATGCTCATCATGAGGTCTCCAGAAGCCCTATCACGAGATTTAGCGGATTGGTATGAACAATGCTGGTAGATGTGTCCGCACTCGAAAAAATGGACAAATGTCTGTTCTGGTTTTTCGATGATTTTTGCGAGCATTTCAACTGTATTATGCATCATTTCCGATTCCAACCGAGACGTGCTTGAGGGCGGAAGCGCATCACGGAATGCCTGTCTGCGTAACCTCCAGGGTTCTGACGATTTCGTGAAGCAACAAAGAAACAAGTTAGATGCCACGGTACATACCATCATTGGGCATGTGGGAAAACGACCATTCCCATCCACTTGATGTATAAGAATCATTGAAAAACGTACAATATACGAATAGAGCTGAGCGTACCCAAAACGTCGAAGATTATCGAAATACGGTGGCCTAAAACTCGAACTTAGTTTCCAGATGGATGCTTGATCTTCTCATTCACCTTCCAGAATAAATGCTAGATCTTTCTCCGAGCAAGTCGTGAACAGCAGCGTTTGAGCTTAAAATGATGGTATCGCGACCAAATTCTCGGACATGAATGACGTCGGATCCTATCTTCTTGCTTAGAGCTGCGTACTTCAACGCAGATGTATGCACTGGACGACGGCCATACTAGAACGTGCAAGTTGGTGTATGAAGAAAAGGGTTGAAAAACGACACTTGCAAGTGAACCCCATAAAGCAATACGAGGAGGACCTGGAGGGAGCGGGAAGCGATAACTTTTCCTAATATGCAGTGCGGTCACCACGACCATACAGAGCATGCCGACTAGGAAATCCAAGACAACGGTGGTAGCCATTGTGAGGAGATGAACATGTAGAAGGGGGGGCTCTCGTGAGGAGCTGCTTATCTATCCTTCGATGAACCAGGAAAAGATGGTAGCTTTAGATCTGCTGTATGAGATCGACGGATCAAGGGTTTCAGAATTAGGTGCCGTTGAATTCATCCGAAGGTTTCCTAATGAATCAAGGGCACTCGAATATGTGTCAGGGCAGACACAAGAAGAGACTGACGCCGCATCCGGTCCACACGGAAACCTACTTGGTGCCGAAGGGGTGCTGCCTAAGGCGGAAACTTGCTCGTGGGATTCCGTTCACCATACCTTAGATTTATTAGAGCCCGCCGAATGCGAATCCAGATCTCTGAGTCTGGCCCCACCCCTACATTCAGTAATGGCGATGTGCGGTATCACCTCGTCGAGACTGAGTCAACACTGCATACTAGCGCCCAGCGCAGGGCTCCGCGTCTCTCCTCTTCAATTAGGTAGTACGAGCGTCGGGGAGGATTGGAACAATGGAATGGGTAGTACGATCGACAGAGAGACTGCGTTTGCGTTGCTGGACGCCTTTTATGAGGCGGGCGGGAATTTCATTGACACCGCCAATAACTGGTTGCGTTATTCGTGGATATGTTCTTGAACGAGAATTGATCGCTGACCGTATTCAACAGCCAAGGTGGATTATCCGAGGAATGGATTGGCGAGTGGGCGGAGCAGAGACGTGTTCGCGATCAACTCGTCATCGCCACAAAGGTAAGAATCGAGTCGCGGAGAAATTATTTGACGACGGCTAGCGATCCGGCCGTCTCCCCTTCTCAGTACGGCGCAAATTTGGACCCCCATGACGAGCAGAACACACAGCTCAGTGGGAACAATGTCAAGGCTATGGTCCTAAGGTCAACTTCCTTTCCACTTCATGGTAGTCAATGTTTGAACCCGCCATATATTATAGTCTCGAAGAAAGTCTGAAGAAGCTGCGAACATCCTACATCGATATTCTTTACGTTGATTTCTGGGAATGGAGTACCCCAGTCGAAGAGGTCGTGCTCGATAGTACGAAGTTCCTGTCGGACTTTCTCTGCTGACGATTCATCCTTCTCGTAGGTGATGAACGGCTTGCACAATCTTGTGGCTGCTAGAAAAGTCTTTTGTCTTGTACTGATTTCACCTCTATATTGCTCGTTCTAGTTCTTACATGTTAAAAGGGCTTAAGCAACTCCCCTGCCTGGATTTGTTCCAAGGCGAACATGTACGCTCGCGTCCATGGCAAGACTCCCTTCGTGATCTACCAAGGAAGTTGGAACGTAGTGGATCACACTTTTGAACATGACATCATACCGATGGCGCGAGCTGAGGGTTAGTAATGACTGCTTGTCCTCTATTCTATGGGCGAATTTCATATCTCATCTCGGCAAGGCATGGCACTTGCTCCTCGAAACATTACCTTAACGGATGGATTTGGGGACATGGAAGACGAACCCCGCCGCGGCTTTGGAGAGAGGGGTCTTTCCGGCTGGGACAAAAAAATCTTCTGTGCACTGGAAAAGGTCGCCAAGGAAGTTGGCGTTGGGCCTATCTCGGCGGGTACGTCCATCCGCGCACTCTAGCTCTCGTATTGACGAATTGTTACCTAGTTGTTATCGCGTATATGTTGCACAAAATTCCTCATGTGTTCCCTGTAATTAGCGGAGCGAAGGTCGAGCAGCTGATCGCAAGCATCAAGGGACTGGAAGTCTGCCTCTCCTCGGAACAGATTTCTTGCATCGAATCTGCTGTGGTGTACGAGCTGACTCACCTACCCAACGTAAGTATGGGGTGCTCCTGGTTCATTTCTATACACTCATGCGGTGTTACAGAGAAATGTGTCTGCCAATCACTCACCTTCTGATGTCAACGGCCGGATAGACATGGCCGCTGCATTACAGTTGATCACACCCGTACCCGACGACGCGAGGGCTATCGCGCATGCTTGGCTGAACGATTTCATTGAAACTACCGCTTCGGGGAATGCACACAGCTTCGCCACCAAGTTATTCAATCCTGATGGCTGGTTTAGAGACGTACTCGTTTTTACTTGGGACAACCGTACTCTCCGTGGACACGGGAAAATCGTCGACTATCTGGAGAAGAAACTGGTGTCTGCAAATATTACCAACGTAGTCTTGGATGAAACGCCAGCGTTGCACCCATCTCCCTTCACTTTGCCGTTTGGCCAAGGAATAGAGTTCTCGTTCCGGTTCGAGATACCGATCGCGTTCGCGCGGGGATTTGCCCGGCTCCTGCCCACGAGTCCGTCTGGAATGAAGGCGCTCTCCGTGTTTGTCATGATGGAAGATCTCAAAGGTCACGAGGAATCCGAGGGCGAAAGCGGGCTCTACGGAGGACATACAATTACCTGGACTGAGTGAGTTTGTCGTTGGATGGATAGTACGTGTGTATCCTGAACCTCATATGTTTGAACAGGGTGCTTGAAGAGAGGCGAGCCAAAGTGGAGAATGACCCACAAGTTGTGATAAGTCAGTGTATTGGTTGAGCAATCTCTGTCCCTTGCTAAACCTACCATTTAGTCGGGGGCGGGCAATCTGGTTTGCACGCCGCAGCACGGTTGAAACAGATGAATATCGCAGCTTTGATCGTGGAGAAAAATCAAAGAATTGGTAAGTAGGCTTCTTCCCGATATAAATCCCTGAGTACCTCAATCTCGGCCATCAGGTGACAACTGGAGAAAACGTTATCCATCGTTGACTCTACACACTCCCAAGCTGCATAGTTCTAGTAGGTATTCTAGCTTATTCTCTCTGCGTAGCGAACGCTGGTCTGCTACGTTTCAGCTCTCTATCAACCATTCCCACGCAATTTTCCTCTGTTCATCCCTCGGGACAAGGTCGCGGACTGGCTCGAACACTATGCCAAGGCTCAGGATCTGGTTGTGTGGACTAACAGCCAAATCCTTCCGAAGGCGACGTACGATTCACAGAAGAGACGATGGACGATGCAAGTAGATCGGGACGGTACAAAGGTCATGGTGCATCCCAAGCACGTGGTAGTTGCCACTGGTGTGCACGGCTTCCCACGTATTCCGGTCATTCCGCGCTTCGAGAATTTCCGAGGAGAAGTGCTTCACACAAGTCAATTTCCCGGAGGCCAGAGATTCGCTGGGTTACGGGTTGTAGTGATAGGCGCAGGGAATTCATCGGCTGATATCTGTCAGGATCTCTCGTTCCGCGGAGCGGCATCAGTTACAATGGTTCAGAGATCAAAGACTTGTGTTGTCTCCAGCAGAGAAACTACCAAGGCCTTCGCTCAAGCCTATCCCGATGATCGTCCGATCGAAATATCGGATTTCAAAAGGGCTGCAATGCCACTCGGGATGGTGAGGATGATGGCTCAAGCTACTGTGGACCAAGTACAAACCGCGGATAAGGATATGTTGGAAGGACTGCGAAAGGCTGGTTTCCAACATTACCATGGGGAAGATAACTCTGGTCCGGGTATCTTATATTTTTCGCGGGGCGGTGGATATTGTAAGTGTGCTCTCAAAGTTTAGCTTCGAACGTGTTCAATGTAGTATTTACGTTTTAGGGCTTGATGTCGGCTGTGCCGAGCTTATTGCATCGGGGAAGGTCTCCATCCGGCATGGCGTGGAACCGGTTTCATTTACAGAAACGGGTATATTGTTCAACGATGGAACCGAATTGCAAGCAGACGTGGTGATATTTGCGTGAGTATGATGATCCGACTGCTCAAACATGGGCACTGATTCCCTGCTCGCAGAACCGGATACACAAGCTGGAGGGATCGAATGAAAGAAATATTTGATCCGGAAGTCACAGAGTCTACTAAGGAGATATGGGGTCTTGACGAGGAGGACGAAATGTGCGGAGTGTATCGCCCTACCGGCTATCCCGCGGTAATTTCACCCTCGCAAATTTGACAACTCTTCGATTCTCATACTAAATCCACAGTTTTGGTACGCCGCTGGCGATTTCGCTGATTCTAGGTTTTATTCCAAGCAACTGGTTAGTCCTATTTTTGTCTAATTGTACGGTGTCCTCGTAATGGTCAACGAAACAGGCTCTTCATATCAAAGCTGAGGAACTGAATCTGAAGAATAGTTAGGGTCTAATCACACTTAGGCGCATGAACGCAGCAATATTATGCTCTAGACTTGGCTCTAGATACTGAATTTGAATATGAAGATGAGTCCACAACATGCATAATTGAGAATTGCTCGTTCGGCTCTCGCTCGGGCACGGCCGCGAAGTACTAATCCTTACGGCTTCATATTGACGAATGACCAAATCGTTCCGCCGAATTGTTTGCGCAGTATGGACAGCCCAGAATTTCAGATACACATAAATAAGCACTATGTGGAGTCTCTCAAACAACGCACGGTCCTGCTGGAGGAAGTCAAGGATCGTGGCACTTCAAGATCCACATCCTCTGCTATGGTCAACACCGACAGGTCTCCTGAGTTTTCGGATGAAGAGACGCCTCTTTTGGCGACAAAAAAGGATGCGACTCAGGGTTCACCGAGCCCTCTTCCAAAATTGCAATTATGCATCCTCCTTCTGATGCTATTATCCGAGCCCATCTCCTTCAGTTCAATAAGCCCTTATATTTCCCGAGTGAGTCAATTTTTTTTAGCTTTTACATGACTCAATCTGATGCAACGTTGCTCAATTCTGTAACCAGCTCATCTCTGGAATGGAGATCACGCATGGTGACGAAAGCCAAGTGGGCTACTATATTGGTCTCATGGTGTGTAGTATGCATCGTGTGGCAGAAAGATCAGTGCTCTAATTCCCCTCTAGACGACCGGTTTCTTTGTAGGCGAGGCTACCACGATCTTTCAGTGAGCACTTTTAATCAATGAAAGAGACCGTATCTGAATGTCATCCTCACCCGCAGGTGGTCCCGAATGAGCGACCAAATGGGAAGGAAGCCTGTTTTGTTGTAAGTCTCCTACATCAGGCGTGATAATGAATGTCATACAATTAAGTTACCAGATTTGGCTTAACTGGTCTATGCTTTGCAATGCTCTTATTCGGGCTGTCGCGCACGTTTTCACAGCTAGCAATGAGTCGATTCTTGGCTGGAATGCTCAATGGGAATGCTGGCTTGATTAGAACAATGTAATTGTATTCACACTCGTGTCAGTTTGTTGTGTTGATCGCGCGCTTTGTAGGTTCACCGAAATCACCAATGAATCCAACCGAGCGCAAGTATATGCCCTGATCCCTGTCACATTCTCTGTCGGCGTTGCTATTGGACCACTCATCGGCGGTCAGTCTTCACTCGATTTCATAGGCGCGTTTGTCAGAGGCCAAACATTCACGTCGTAGGTTGGCTTGAACATCCTCAATTAAGATTCCCCAGTGTATTTTCGCAACCTTTT
>JBBPQV010001390.1:0-10522 GCA_038092675.1 Boletus rufocinnamomeus
GCCTCCTCGTGTTTCATTTCTCGTAGTAACCAAGTCGATCCGGGCACGCACAAACATGGCCAACGACTAGTTGGTTGGAAGCCTTCCAAAGACCATGCCGGCTGAGTCGATCCGGGCTGCCGTTGAGGTGCCGACCGGCCATCCCACCCAACCCTTGGCTGGCCGTGCCAATATCTGGGTTTCCGATCGTAAATTGGCAGCCTTCCAGTTGGCAGTTGGGTGTAACCTTGGTTTTTAAAAAGGAACCATGGGGTTAGCCGTCGCCATCGCGCATTGATAAACAGGAACGTTTCTCCCCCGTCTCTGTGATCTTGTGCTCCAGCGAAACGGCAAGTCTGTCTGAACCCTCGATCACCATGCCACATTCAGATTTCTCCAACACTGTTGACAATGGCTTCAGGCGAGTCGGATGCAAACGCTTCTCGTTGGCCCGGGCTGACTATAGTGCTGATTGTCTTCAGTTTCGCTGGTTTCCGAGAAGCATGGTTGGAAGACTATCCTGACCTGGAATCAACTTTGGTGGCCTCTCCCGTCCAGCTCCCAGAGTTAGTACAAGAGAGACATCTACTTGCCTTTACTAACAGCGTATAATAGAACTCTCCCGGATTTTGAACCAAGCTTCTTATCCCTTCATTCCGCCTCATCCATTTATACACCCCCTCGTGACGAACATCATTCGGCAAATTTCGCAGCCGCGTCTCCTACTTCCAATGCGCACACTGATGTCCATGGTTGGCATCTACCAAATGATCCTCATTCAGCTCGACACAATGTACCTTTTTCCAGCCCCCAATACTCTGGGCCAACGTCAACTGTAATGCCGACCATTCACCAACCACCCGCGACCTTTAGCGTTGGCAGTGCATCAATGCACAACGGTTTGCAAGGGTACTCGTACATTTACCCACCCCCTCGTGACGAACCTGCACATCAATCGGCAAATTTCGCCGCCGCGTCTCCCACACCCAACGCGCAGCCTCCCCTTCATGTCCACGGTTGGCATCTACCAACTGACCCTCATTCAGTTCAATACAATGCACCCTTTTCCAACCCCCAATACTCCGGGCCAATGTCAACTGCAACGCCAACCACTCATCAACCACCCGTGACTCTGAGTTCCCCCTCTCTCCCTTCCGCATTGGCGTCCCAATCTCTGGTTCATCGCTTTCTCCTGGAAGAGACACCACGTCAAAACCCTCGGGGGGGCCGCTCCGTCACAAGCTCGCCTTACCGCCCAATTCGGACATCCTCGTTGCCGGTTCAATCTGTCTCGCCTCAAGAGACGGTATCACACATTTGCCACTGGATAAGGGACAATGGTACTATTTGCGCAGCACCGATCACACGGGCAAGCGTTCCAGAACATCTCGCTACTCATGGCATCACGAAGATGACACACGACCATCGGGTGCCGTGCAGATGGTCTGGATGCCGGATTAAAGGAAACAAAGATAAGATGAACCGTGAAAGCATGGTACGACACGTTCGCGAAAAGCACCTGCACTACAGGCGTACCCTTTGACTAGATTCAGGTGCGATTTGTCGTTCGTTTGTGACAGAACTTAACGCTCATTGTTCTCCTCGAACTTGTACATCTAGAGGACCTGGTGTCAAAGGCTGCACGAGATTTCTGGGAATTGTGGTTCATTCATTTTCTGGTTCATCGTCTACTCACATCTCTTCCGGTAAGATACGTGGGTTGTTTTCGTCTCAGCGTTGTACTATTATTCCCTGCTCCCTCATTGTCCTTCGCTGCGGGACCGCAGATGGTTATGGTTGCGAAAATGATCTTATGATAATTGTTATCTAATAATGATATAACTACAACCCTGCTCATACAAGTTCCTCGGTCAGTGACGTGAGACCATTGCAACAACACCGAGTCAGTCGGTGGGTTGCCTGATGCCGCAAGTACGTAGTATGGCATCGCCGCTTCAACGCCGCCGTGCCAAATCCGCGAATTCGTCACAAGCTGCCAGCATCTTTGTCGGTCCCTTTTCATACACCTTAAGCCCGCCACCGCTCCAAGTCAACCATCAAATGGACCAACGTATTGAATCAGTTCATGTCGGTTGCCAGTGAGATTCAGAACTGCCGAATTTTCAAAACACAGTGGCGAGTGTACTCTCCCACACGCATTTCTCATCTTCAACTTGCAGACTCCGTCCGTTCCCCCAATCCTTTCGGGATCGACCTCGATCCAAGGTGCATGCTTCCATCCGGTCTTATCAGGACTTTGAACTACTATGAGACGAACGCAAGCCGATGTAATGGAACACTTGTTGGCGCGTGCGTGATCTGAGCGGTCATTAGGTGGGCGGCTGCCAAGTCACTCCGCCGCCTCGTGTCCATCAAACCACCACTGGCTCAAGAACATCTGATTTGATCGGTTACCGAAAACTGTTATCGACAGGGTCCCTACAAATCGATTGGCACTTAGTGGCTAGCTGAGTACACACGGTGGCCGTATACTGATGCTATGCGATGCTTCTGCCATGGAGGCAGTGGTATCCAGTGCTTGCTGTGATATTGGAACTCAACAACGGTAAGGCTTAAAAACCAGCTTCTCGGTTGGGCTATGCATGGTTGCTTTTCGCCACAAATGGGGGGAAGGGGAATCTGCATTGAAGCACCTTGGAAAAAAATGTACGTTCTCTGAACTATACCCGACATGTTGGATGATGAAGTTTTCCTCCCGTTACGGTAGGGTCTTCCTAGGAATACAATTATATATCAGTCAGTTATCTCGTTGATGCTTGTCTCCGTTGGAGTGCAATCTATTTTCTCCCACGAAAGTTGGGTTAGTGCAGACTGCCAAGGTTGGCCGCCAATGGTATTTTGGCAAGCAATGGCGTGCGGGATGGCATCGACCCTCGGCAGCAGAGACCATTGGCAAGCCTGGCAGGCCGCCAACACCAATGGTCGGACCGAACACTGGGGGATTTAATTGCAAGCTTCCCGTGACTCAAACCCCCCTTTCACTGACATTGTCGTTGAGATGACTCTTCCCGGTTCACTCGCGTGTTTAACCGGACAGTTAGAAGACAGTCCTTCGGTTATTCAATCGTATCTACCAGGAAGGTGGGTCCGTTGCATTGGTATACCCGAGTGGGTCGCCTCGACATTCATCCTCCCTAGTTCTCCCATGCAAGAACAGCAAGGATTGACGCTTCCAGGCGGGCCTAACCAGCAAACATCCCACTCCTTTCCTCACATATCAAACAATTATTGTTTGGATCCCCACTTTCTTGATGCGAGTCTTTATTCAACACCTGTAAATCAAGTGAATTTGGACCCCGCCTGCGCGGAAGGACAGTCCCTCGTTTTCCTCGAATCCAATTCATCCTTCGACTCGAATATCTCCGATTCTGGACTTACCTCCATAAATCCGACTCAAGATGACATGCCATGGACTACCTCGGGCTCGCAGTACGGTTTAGGTCTAGTGCTCACTGAAGATCCTGTAAGTACTTACATTTTCGTTCCTGTACCGGCTCAACGTTGATGATCATCAAAGGCGGTGAACAACATTCCACAAATCAGCGATGAGGTTCCTGGGTATTTCACACCTTCAACCTTTGTTCTTCCGCCAACGTCGTACACAACGAATCTGGACCCCCAAATCCCGTCCTTGGGTGAAGACATGGGAGCGAGTTTCCAGGTGAGGAAAATCAATGGTGGTGTTTGCGTCAGTCACCACTAACATTTGGGTGGTAGACTGTGCATTCTTATGCACTCTCTTCTGTGGATACGTTGCTTTTGGAATGGGGTTCTGGTCAGCCAGTAGCTGGTTTGCTGGTTGAAAATCCTTCCAACTCCAACCTCACGGGTCTCGCAGCCGGAATCCACGGTTCATTATACCCTGGGGAAGGATCTCAGGAGGTTGATCACGAGGTGAGTTAACTGTGTTCACACTGCCCATACCTCGTCGAACCAAGTGTTATAGGTCGTGCAGAGTTCATCCTACACTGCCAAACCCCGCTTCGAGCAACAATCGATGCTGTCCGAGGCTCCCATCGGTCATTGCCAGTGGGAAAGTGGAAACGGGACAGTATGTGGGGAGGTGCTCACCAATGCAAGTCTGCCAGGACACCTGTCCACACACGGGATCAGAAACATGTCTCGTGATCGCGAAACAAAGTGCAACTGGGTTGGCTGTAGGCGGAAGAAGCCCATGAATCGCGAAAGCATCGCTCGGCATATCCGTGAAGTGCACCTGGGCCTGAAGCGTCCCCATAAGCGGATGCAAGAACCCTGTCTCTGAAGCACTGGTTTAGCCCTTGGCCGGTGGTTGTCGATATTTATTTTGCCAGAATTTTCGATGATCATGGTTTTTAAATATCTATGGTTTCCTTCTCGTCAGGCATCCTATTTATAAATGCAATGTACTCTTGCTCTCATTTAGCACTCATTCACTACACTTTTACTACCACTCTGGCCCATCACACTGTAATATAATTCTCATCCATCTGTTGTACACTACATTGTCCACACTATTAGTTCCACTATGATGCATGTAAATCCAATGTGTTCGTTCGCGACACCATTTTGGCACGGCACTATGTAACCCTAAAGAGATGCCGGGCTTCTGAACCACTTCACCAATATGCGGCGGTGAATCGGCGGCTATGATCAATTATGGGTTGCATGCTGCACGCCCAGAGTGCTGCCCACCTTCCACAGGTTCTATTTCCAGAGGTCGTGCAGCATCTGAATTTCAAGGACCCTCCAAACGTTCTGATGTCTTGCCAAGTTGGACTCGGATACCACTTCCCCCCTCCAAAGGGCTGCATACCCCGATTTGCCATTGGACACCTTCGTGCACTGGCCACCAACTTCTTTTACTCCAATGCCGGGCTTCTCGCGGCTGTGACATGTGCATGTGTTCATTACATGCCATCTGGTAGTGGCACTGTCACCGTGTGGCAGCCTGACTGGGATATAAACCTCGTCATCCCAAGAAGAGAAGAACAGTCGGCCTGCCCGTGAGCTCCACTACACCTGTCTGACAATTCTCCCTCGCTCCCCTACCACTGGCAGTGAACGTGAACGCCCCAACTAAGAAACAGAACACACCATACCGAACCAAGGTTAGTAAGTACAAAATACAAGGGGGGGTCGAGGCCACCCCTTTTCGCGAAGAAAAGTTCATTGACACTTTGAATGCATACAGAGACTATTCAGTACCATACTCCCATTTCCCGCGACGTTATTTTTCGATGGCATTCACACGTTTCGAACTTTGCCTTGCAGGCTGGAGACTCCACGATGCCGAGGCTCGGCCTCAGTTGACGGTCTCGAAGCAGAGCCACAACCTCATTGTCTCGGGCCAGGCGTTCGGCGCTAGAGTCTCTGTGCGCATATGCCTGCGTTGGTGCACGTCATTGTATGGGTGGTACGACCACCTGCTCCAGCGGCTGCAGAACTCCGTGGATCCCGGTTTTGAGCGCGTGCCACCCCCAAGCCCAACCGAGCTGAAGGACTTCTCCACACCGCGGTGGCGTTCAACGTCGACCCCGTGCACAGAGTAAACTCGTCGAGGCGTGAATCCCCTTTTTCTATTTGCTTCGATATCCGTTCTAAAGTGATCCCTTACACGAGGGACGCTATGTACCACTTCTATTCCATCGACTTCATGATATCCGTCATGCAGAGGGGCTTCTTCCCATATCATTCCTTGCTACGTTGTCTCTGCTACGCATCATGAATTGCTCCTCTATAAATGTTCCAACTATATTCTTGAAAAGATTACGATACGCTCTACGCTGTACTATACCAATCACGATTACGACGAAGCCTTTCACGACATTCATGCCCAAGTCATGTCCTACGGTTGTAGTATCTTGGTCAAAGTTACAGTACTGTCCCCGTTTACCCTGGCTCTGTAGGCCACCGCGCTAGGGTGGCTTATGGCCCGGGCTAGTTCGCATCGAGGTTCCCTATGAGCATGGAACCCCACACTGTCTGGACGCGTGTACGCCGTCTTGCACACCGAACATAGCCATTTCAAGCCAAGATGAGTTTGGAAATGTCTCACCAACCCGTTCCTTTGTGGGGATGACGAGCAACCAACCCACTCACAGCGTGCCGAGTCGGTGGATTTCCCCTTCAGCACCACGCGGTGAGTGCGTGTGAGGTGGTTCCTGACCGCTTCTTTGTCAGAAGGGATCCAAATCCCACAGCCCTCCCAGCGGCACAGGAAGAAAGGCGCATCTCCGGCACCGGAGATGGGCGGGAATTCAACAGTTTCCAATGGCACCGTTGACGTGTACTGCTGGCCAACGGATGTTGTAATGTATGGCTCGGGTTGGATTTGGTCCGGCATTTCGGGGGTCGAAACAACAAGAGCATGATTGTGCATGGAAAGGGGAGGGCTTGGAGAAGATGACTCGGAGTCGAAACTTCCGGACGGACTGAGACTCGGGGTGGAATCGAATAGGGGTATATGTTGGGAGGTCGTGGTAGGGTGGCGAGGAGACCGCCAAAGAGTCTGATCCGGGGGAAGGGCATGGTCCATGTGACTCGACGCGCCAGCGCCAAGAGATGTCGGAACGATCGGCATAGCGATGGAGGGTGACGGTATGGCATGATGATATTCAATCATGTAATCGTCCCGGGGAAAGCCACACGACGGCTCGTAATAATAATATGTATGAGCGTCAATCAAACCACCATCGTGCTGTGCATGCCCAGTCAGAGTCAGCATAGCAACTGTGTCTGGGTCAGGCCCGGCGATTAAGGGATTGGCGCCAAAACTCGCGCCGTAACCGAAAGGGGTTGGAGAGCTGCCGCTAGCGTACAACGGAATTGGGGCCGCACGTAAGGTCGGCGGGAGTGGGGATGGAGAAGAATCCAGCTGGGCTGCAGTTGCGGACCTATGAGTGTGGATGGCCGGATCCGCTGGCCAATTATTCGGGGGAATAGCGCCTCTCCGGAGCCCAATGTAGACGGAGTGTGGTGAATGAGAGGCTTGATAGAAGGGATGGGGATAACTGGTCTGATCCAGTACATGATAGCCACGTTTTGATTCGGTACCGGCACTGTATTGAGAACGGGTGTTAGTTTCGATCACAGTTTGATACTTCGCCTTACTGACGATGAGAACGAGGATCGGTCACACTCGTCGTCCATATAGGTGTAGTGAAAAAACGGCTCAGACATACTGGCGCGTTGTAAGTGCCCTAGTCGTTAACTCTCGACTAAATATCGAATCAATCCCTGAGGCGATTGGCTGCCATAAATCGCTCGAATATGCTATTATTTGTCAACCACCAAGGATTGGATGGCCGGATCTAGGAGCTGTAACCATGGATCGAGGGTGTGAGATAAGACCCCACAAGAACAGTAGATCAATCTTGCTCGTGACAACCACGCGAAGCCATGCTGTTCTACCTCTTACATACGGGGGGGGAGATTTGGTGGGAGGAGGTACGTCACCCTATGAACTGTAGCTTCGGGCTTTCCGAGCACGTGGCGTTAGGGTGCGTCGACCGCGGGAAACAGATGCAGAAAAATGAAATCGACTGAGGACCTCGACATCCAGAAAGGTGGAAGGTTGAATTTCCGAGATGAGTCTGCCTAATCTACTTAAGTTGATCGGAATAGTTTACCGCCGACGTTCGGGGATGATCCGTTGTGGGAACCACAGGTGAAACGAAGTCCAGGAAGGTAATCCGTCTTGCTACTGTCAAGCACAGCAAGCTCTTTACTAGAAGTCAACACTTCGACGTACCAGTGGCTCGTTGTGATCTATGACGTAACAAACGTGTCTTCAGTTCGCCATTCTGAAATTGGGACGTCGCGACAGCAAGCCAATCAAGGGTCCGTATCGTGGCGACAGGCATCTAGATGACGGAAATACCTGCAGCACGCTCGAGTCAATAATAGAACAGATAACTTTTTGTTAAAAAGTGTGGGTAATTGTGGGTGGTCATTTTTAATCGAGATCATAGTTACCACCAGCCGAGCCAAGGATTTCCGCAGAGTCTCGACCGCGTTCGTGCGGCGTGCTTTAGAATATAAGGTTACCGTTATCAAACCGCGAAGGTGTTTCAAGAACATCGCGGCATTCTGATGGCAAAAACCTTACGTTGTGTGCGAGCCAGACTTTGCACGGCTGGCTCCAACAGCGTCCGTAGGAACTGTAGAATCTAGTAAACAGTTCGGATCCCTAGATCCCGGGATACACAAATGACAGATCGGGGTCAATAGGTTGGATGGAGAGCGGGAATTGAGCTAAACGAACCCCACCTAATATTGTGGTGGCATATGCTTGGCCAATAGATAGCATGTCAGCTGGGCAAAAGAAACTCTTGCTCCCGAGTCCCTGCGCGCCCATTTTTAAAAAAATTATTCATCTCAGTTGATGTGACCGGCCAAAGTGCCATGTCAACATCACAACACAGAAAAGTCCAACTGGGAGGCAACTCAGCCATGAGAATATTACCTGAGAATCTGGGTGATCGGGCCGGATGAATGAGGTGGCATGCACGCCCGCATGTATCGCAAGTTCAACTTGAAACCAGAGAGTCATCGTCATCTGACCCGGCCTTGGTCAAAACTTGCACCCAACGGCATCGGTACGCCGACAGGCCACTGCTCCGCGGACCCGATGACCTCTAGCTGGCCCGACTGGTCGAAGTCAAAACCCAAGCTAGGGGAACGTTCCAATGGTATTTGTGGCTCCGGAAAAATGGCTGCCGACCGGCGATTATATGGGTGAGAAACCCAAAAAAGTGAAGAGCGTGATCATGGTCAACTACAACGCGAGCATGAAAACGTACGTTTGCCGTGACAGGTGGAACTTCAAGGAAGCGAGACCATGTGGATTGCTTGGATATCTAGGGTTGCCCCCCAGGCCATGTTTGTCGTCGTCCGAGTCTTCAGCCGACGTTGCACATGTGGTTCGACTCAACACACGCTGAGCGTCGGGTTCTCGCTCCCACGTCTCTTGCGTTAACTACGGCATCAAGTTACTGCACGCTCCGGTGAAGTTCCTCCGCCATGTTCTTTTCCTTTCTCTCTCTCGTCGGGCTCGCCGTTGCCTGTGCCGACAACGAGCTCCATGCTCGCGACGGCCATGCCCATGTTCACCTTCACGAAAAGCGCGAGTACCCGCAATTTCCGCTTACGCCGCCATACCGTCCTCTCGTGTGGGGTGACTTCAACGTGATCCACACTACAGACACACACGGATGGCTCCTCGGCCATCGGAAGTCCAGCTGGCCGGAGCCCAACTACAGGTGAGCTCCCCTCTTGCACGCGACACGCGAAGCGCGCACCTGTTGGACGACCATGTCGAGGCTGATGGCTTGCGCAGTGGTGATCTCGGTGACTTTGCAAGCTTCGTCACGCATATGAAACAGATCGCCATCGTCAGTTCCCTACTGCTAATCGTTCCAGAGCCCCTCTGCTAACATGCAGGGTAGGAAAAGGATGTCGACCTTCTCCTCGTCGATTCTGGAGATCTGCATGATGGTAATCATCCAGAAATTCCTCGCTGACTCAATATTTACCTTGCGTGTCGCAGGCACTGGCCTTTCGGATGGCTATCCTCCCGGCGGCGTGGATGCTCACGAGGTACTAAGCCCTATCTCCTGGATTTAGGTATTCATGCTGATTATATGCGCGAGAACAGTCGAACAAGTTCCTTGAGCGCCTTCCGTATGATGTGATGTCTATTGGAAAGTGGGTCCAACACAATTTCCGTTGTGGTTGCACTTATCCGATGCTTATCTCCCAATAGCCACGAATTATATGTCTATGCTGACACGTATGACATGTACGTGCACCAAAAACACAGCCTATACCACGCTCACCACACCTCACGACATACTCACGATCTCTATTACATTGCCGTGCATCGTTGTCCATCATATGGATCCTGACGATCCTGGTATCCACCCCGATCACACCATCCCAACTTGTGCATATCCTCATCAACATCTCGACGACGCACGTTCGGGCGACCCCCCTGCGACGTAAACCCGGTGCCCATACGTTGACAAACGTTGATGATCGATTCAATGACCTCATTTACTGCGCTGAACTCGATAGGTACAACAACTTCGTTCCTTACCTGAATGGTCGCTACCTGTCTTCGAATGTTAACATCACGGTTTTCAATTCTGATGGCAAGGTCATGAGTGTGCCGGTTGGCAGTGAGTAATTCCTTCCTCTGTTTAGTCTCAGGACGAGTTGTCCTTTAGATTACGACTCACTTTCCTGACCAACGCTTCTGTGCGACTTGGATGACAGATCGCTATACGAAGTTCACGACCGCGAAGTGCGTATGTATCCTTTACCTTTCCTGGAGTTTTGTCCTGCCGCGGATCTTACAATCCATTTTGCCTTGATATTCCATCGTTATGACGTCGCTGTTCCTGTTGAGTAACTAATGCACCATGTAGAGGTCGCAGTGTGACATCCCTTGGTGTTCTTTATGATTTCACAGGCAACTCCGCCAACACCACCGTTCAAACTGTAGCCGATATGGTGAAGGAGCAATGGGTAAGTGTCTAAT
>JBBPQV010001391.1:0-10520 GCA_038092675.1 Boletus rufocinnamomeus
AGTGTCAAGGTGAGCGACTCGGTGTCGTGGGCCCTTGTTTGTGCAATGTGCAGTGACTCTGTATTTCAAAGGGTCTGCTCGGGTGCGAGTCTTGATTTGGTCTTGATGTACAGGGCATTCCGATGCGCAACACTCGCAAGAAGAAAACACCCATCACCTCGATAGAAAAACACCACTCATCCGTGAATGGTAGCAGCAATCCCCACACGACGAGGACGTTGATCAGGCGCTTCCACGTTCTACTCAAAAAGCGAAGGCAGCTTCAGAAGGATACATCTACATAGTGCGTCCAATGTAAAGGAGTTGCGGGACGTGGAGCAGGAGATCGAACAACTGGGAGGTTTGGCAGTATATCAACGAACGTCGAGCATCGGACAGGGTGCGGATCGGGGAGGGGGAAGCAAAAAGGTCCTGGTCAAGTGGCTCGTCGGTATGGGCTTGTCCAGGAGAGATGACAAGGGGTCGCTGAGGTACGCACACCGTCTCTCAGTGCGCCGAATCTCCTCGCCATTGACATACCCTTTAGCTTACTGGAAGTTGGTGCACTGAGACCAGATAACTACGCGTCGTGTTCGTCGTGGATAACGACAACACCTATCGACCTTTGAAGCAGACATCCATCCATTAGAGATGGAACCTCATCAGTCTCAGCTTGGTCGTGAACTTCGTGCCCGAGCCGAAAGAGAGAGATGATTCATTTCCGATTGCATATCCTGCAGTTCTCATGTATTGGCTGGACGAATGTTTGTCTTGGCACATACATTCCCGCGTCCGCCGTCAAGCTTACTATTCCTCGCAGTAAGTCTTTCCGATCCATTCTTTGGTAATCTGTGTGGCTCGATAGGCCCACAGCTCCCCTTGCCATGTGTCGAGAAGTCGCGTTACATGTCATTTGAGCGTCTGAGCCACTCATGACTACTATTGGGTTTGTGGAAGTGGAGAAGAAGTGGAGACTGGGCGGGAAGGATGGCGTATTGGCTGTACCGGAAGATGCCACCAGAAGGCCCGTTGAAACGGACGACTTGCGGAAGGAAACAGTCTGTCGAGAGGGGAGAAGGAATAATTTCTGTACCCTCTTGGAATGATGATTAAATTCGGTACTTGACTGAATGAGTGAAAGATGGGGTACTAGTATCAACATATTCATTGCTTGAAAAAATGTTTCAGGTGTGACTCTGAAATGGGAGCGTCGTGTGGGGTGTCCCTGGATTCTGTTGGGCCATCTTTTTCTTTGTCGTCGTCGTCGACTTCGTCGATAAGGAGCTCGTCCGAACATATCGAATAACGGCATGGCCGCTTTCCTGGACTCGACACACGAGACGACGCATCTTGCGTTCAGTACCCGCCTTGCCAAGTACAGCGTTATTTTTGGTTGGCAATTCGTCCCCTGCGACGCACTCCCACCCACCAAAAACCGCTCGCGTCTGGCTTCGGTACAGCGCGCCGCCATGTAATAGTAATGACCCGGATGTTGCAGCACATAGCTAGGATTCAATCCGAACATCCGGATAGTGTCAATGTCAGACGGTGTTCTCACTGACGCTCGCGTGAGTGGGGCATGCGTCGGAAACGTGAGCCTCGCTCGAGACGTTCTGCGAGCACCCTTGGGACGCGATGCGATGAGACTTACTCCGGCGCCATCCAGCTCCAATACTCGAATGTATCCTCGCTGATGCCCCAACCACGCCAAAAGTGGGCGAGACGGCGCATATGAAGGTTGTGATGCGACAGCGCGAGCACTGCGTGCTCGTTGTTGTGGAGGTAGAGCTTCGTGATCTGGGAATGCCTGGCAATGTTTAGATGATGTCAGAGAAACATCAAAGGGTGAAGGCGTCCGAGGGCATGCAGTATACGACGGACCCGCTTCGAGTGAGAAGTAGAGTAGTACTCCATGGGGGGCTCGTACAATAGGGCTTGCAAGCTGACCGAGTCACTGGTCAAGGAGACGAAAAGGGATAGAGTGCCAACCGACCTCTGAACAAACTTGTCCACTTCTGCTGGACTGATGGGACTCAAGACAAACAGCGTTGCCCTCCGAGTCGAATCCATCCACTTTGCCTTCGGATACGAGATAGCCGAGAGTCCCGACCGTCAAGCGACGGATTGTCTGATTCGGACGTCACACACTGACAGGGCAAGGAAACGTGGAACGGAGACATCCAGAGCCATCCGGCGTCTGCCGCCCAATAACTCCACTGTCAGCTTGCTATTTCATTCGCTCGCGGACTTTTTTTGCTGTGCGATCTCAGCTCAACTCTGATCCCCTTTTCGTCCTCTTCGGTCGGCGTCCACGGTCGGTGTCAGGTGGATCGAGCGTGGAATTGGTGTGCAATTTGTAACCACCGAATTGAGGGTGCCAGGTAGCCGATTTGAGGGTGCTAGCCTGGGATAGCATCGATCGACAAGAGGTGGTGTCGTCATCATTGTCCCACTCCATTGAAAGCTCCAATTAAAAAAGCATTTGTCAGAAATTATGTCTCCAGGTATATCTTAGTCCAACCAATATCCCTTGAGCTTCCCAATGCCTTGGCCACACGGAATCCTTACACAACTCAACATAGTTCAGGTTCCTACCTGGCTTCATGGGGGTCCTGAGGCAGCCTATTATGGCCCATACAACAAGCTTCTGAATTATTTGTTCCAGACTCTGGACACAGATTTTGCAGTTGCACCACGGGTATGGGAGGCCGCTGAGAGGGCAACATTTGCATATGAAGTACTGTTCGAGAACAGGCCAGTCTTCATTCTGGAGGTTAAAAGCTCTGCAGAGCTCAAATGCCCCTCCACCCGTCAATATGCTGATGAGCAGATTAGGCAAAGGATGGAGGAGCTTAGGGGTAAGCCAGTCCTAGTTCATATCCCCATTGTTGCTGACAGATCATTGACTAGTTGAGTGTCCTCTTTCAACTTTGCATGCTGTCAGTGCTATGGGCACTCAGCTCTGCTTTTATCATGTTTCTTCAGGCAATACTCCTGCTCAAATCCAGCCCCCAGTTATTGAGCATAATTCTGTTTTGGCCCAGAACCATGATACAGCACCAGCTGATCAGTGGGACTGCAATATTCTGGAAGAAGAAGGGGAGGTGAGGTTACGTGCAGTGGTTGATGAAATTCACAAAGCATGTAGTGTGGAACTTGGGCAGTAATTTGATTTGTGAAATCAAGTACTTGTAGCCTTTGTATTATTGATGGTTTCAACTCTTTTATGCATATAAGTATCTGATATTATGGTTGAATGCATGAGGATGTCAATCTAGATTCTCTGAGTGACATGCTCCAGACAAGTCAGAATGCCCAATGCCCAATCAATGCCAACTCGCTCTTGCACACACTCACTGCAGACGCATCATGATGATCTATTCAATACACTGGCAAGACTGAAAACTTGCCAAACCCCTATACATTTCGTGTCGACGATGGGTTTCAAACCACCACACCGGAGTAGTGTATCCATAATGACGATGGTTGTCATGCAGCACTTTCTCCCGCTCATCCGACCGACTTAACTCGGGCTTCCTCCGTGGAATGCAATAGCAACGATTATAGATATGTATCATGCGCCACATCCGCACAATGAAACGTTGCCTAAAATGATTTCCGTTGTCGCATTATGATGTTCGTAACCATCCAGACCACGCACCAGAAATGAGACAGGGGGTGGGGGCGACGAGGGGTCGAGCCTTTCTCGCGATCACCGGGTGCGGGACGGGAGTAAGATGGTAGCCGTAGCGGCATCTGCTGCGAACGCCAATGATGGGAAAACAAACATACCAGGCGAAGATGCGGTACTGGTACGCTTGTCGCGTTTTGGAATCCCGCCGACAGCTTCTGCATATCGCATTATTCTCCCGGTCCTCATCTAGTAACCTCTTCATCGTCTCCTCGTCTAACATTGCCAGTTCCTCCATTTCCCAAGAGGTGCAAACGTCTACCATCCACTTCATCCGACGAGTTTGCTCGGTGGACCTCCGACACCCGGGGCTCTTTCTCTGAGCTTCGCCCTCGATTCTCCCACCTTTTCGATCGCTTTTCCCGCCTGATCCGGGAGACTGCGCTCTGCCCGTTCGTAGATATCATTATCTGTAGTGGACCATCGCGAATCTGAGACCCAAAGTAAAAATCGCAGGACTCTGGGGTGTCAGCGATGTTGACCGGGATTCTTGCGCTCCCTGCAAGGTAAACAAATAACACGAGATTGAGCGACGTCGTCGATGGCGGTGAGCACCATGTCAACACCGATCAGGTCATCAGCGCCGCCAAAGATGCGGTCGTGGTACGTTATCTGGTAGGGACCATTGATGAACTTTTCCGTGAGGGGATGCAAGCCTATGCTGGGACAGACGATGGTGACTCGCACATCGGCAACGAGGACGGACCCGAGGCGCCCCGAGGCGACATCGCCACCACCGACGATGAGAACGTGTTTAGACTTGAGTTGCCAGGTCACTAGGAGGGAGCCACCGCCATGTTGAGCTCATTGGGGGACATATCGAGCTGGGTAGAGATGAACAAAAATTTACCCCCTTCCGATATTGCATTCTTTAGTATCTTGCCCTATCCTCTGGTCTCTTCGCCGTCGCTGTCGTCATTACTTGGGCAGTACAATTTTTCAAGCGCTGGCCGAAATGTACTTCCATTGAAACTTTCATTCGTTGGTCAGGTGGTTGTATTTGCTAGTTTTTATGTAGGAACTGCACTGGTGTCGATTTCTCCTTGTAAATCGTGGTTGCTTGCTCGTAACTTATCCGTGTGAGGACGTTAAATCCTTGGAGGAACAAGTGATCCGATACCACGAGGATGGTCTTTCTAATCGCCGTCATGCAGACCACAGAGTGACAGGAAGACGGTCCCTGATCGAATGCTATGCATCTGCAGATGAGATAAGTTTCGCTCAACTGTTTCGCCGCAATACGACCACCACAACCGATTTCGTGGTCATGTCGACAATCAACTTCGTTGTCAGCGGAAGTGGTCGCTTGTAACAATATACCATACCAACGTGTTGGGTCTCCAGGGTTGACACCAAAGTTCTGAGGTCTTCAACAGAGTTTGATCAATGGTCACTTGTAGCGTATTTCAACCATCTTGTTTGGTTTCGGGGAGAGAGAAAGTCGGTGGGTGTGATACACCTGCTACTGGAGTGCAGGGTTTAAATCCTCATCCAAGGTACTTGAACGTCAGGATTTACTCGCTCTTTGATCGGAAGTAGCGATGTTTTCAAGTCGGCTGTATATCTTCCCATTATCAAGTCGGTAAAGGAAGTGACATAGCATTCGGCTCGTAGCGGGCTGGTTTTGGCGCGAGGTTCAAGTTACCGCCTTCATCTGTCCCTTGATAGTAGTTATTGATCAAGCGTCGCTGATGACCCCTAGCTGCGAAGAGATGGTGACCCGCTCACCTTCGGCTTCCCACCTCTCTCGTCGCTTTCTAGTCAGGCCGATGATCTGTGTTTGTCCTTGTATGATGGTGTATGATGGAATGGAGAGTACTGCCATCTCGATGTGAGTATGCTGATGCGTAATGTGATATTATACTTTTGAGAAATTGCTCGGGAAGCTGTAGCGATCTGGGGTTCCCCTCCGAGTCAGTCGCTCGCGCCCGAGAGCGAAAACAGTGTATAGAGCCCACTGTCGGTGGTGTACAAGTACCAAGGACTGTCTTCGACGTACTTGCATAGAAGAGACCCTTTAGTGCATGTCAATTCGTGCATCCGTGTGACCTGCGCTCCAACGAGGCAAGTAATAAGAAATGCAACGTGCCCGACTATCTCTCGTGTGTTGATATTGTCGACCACTTCCAAGTCTTAATGTTGGGCATTGGCCGCGGCGCCTTCCGCTGGGTGGCTGTGAGGTGACGAACTGAGTGTCAGGGTGAGCGACTCGGTGTCGTGGGCCCTTGTTTGTGCAATGTGCAGTGATTCTGTATTTCAAAGGGTCTGCTCGGGTGCGAGTCTTGATTTGGTCTTGATGTACAGGGCATTCCGATGCGCAACACTCGCAAGAAGAAAACACCCATCACCTCGATAGAAAAACACCACTCATCCATGAATGGTAGCAGCAATCCCCACACGACGAGGACGTTGATCAGGCGCTTCCACGTTCTACTCAAAAAGCGAAGGCAGCTTCAGGAGGATACATCTACATAGTGCGTCCAATGCAAAGGAGTTGCGGGACATGGAGCCGGAGATCGAACAACTGGGAGGTTTGGCAGTATATCAACGAATGTCGAGCATCGGACAGGGTGCGGATCGGGGAGGGGGAAGCAAAAAGGTACTTCCAAGAGAGATGACAAGGGGACCCTGAGGTACGCACACCGTCTCTCAGTGCGCCGAATCTCCTTCCCATTGACATACTCTTTAGCGACCAGATAACTACGCGTCGTGTTCGTCGTGGATAACGACGACACCTATCGACCTCCAAAGCAAATATCCATCTGTTATCGAGCAGGACTTCCTGACCATGGACGTGGACGAGCACACCGAGAGATGGGACCTCATCCGTCTAAGCTTGGTCGTGAACTTCGTGCCTGAGCCAAAAGAAAGAGGTGATTCATTTCCGATTGCATGTCTTGCAGTTCTCATGTGTTGGCAGGTTGAATGCTCGTCTTGGCACATACATTCCTGTGTCCGTCAGGCTTGTTATTTCTCGCAGTAAGTCTTCCCGATCCACTCTTTGGCTCTGTGGCTCAACCGGCCCACAGCTCCCATTGCCATGTGTCAAGAACTCGCGCTACATGTCGTTTGAACGTCTAGAGCTACTCATAACCACGATTGGGCTTGTGGAGGTAGAGAAGAAGTGGAGACTGGGCGGGAAGATGGCGTATTGGCTCTACCGGAAGATGCCATCAGAGGGCCCGTTGAAGACGGACGACTTGCGGGAAAAAAAACGGTCTATCGAGAGGGAAGAAGGAATAATTTCTGTATCCTCTTGGAATGATGATCACACTTGGTATTCGACTGATTGAGTGAAAGATGGAGTACTAGTATCAACATGTTCATTGCTCGACAAAATGTTTCAGGTGTGACTTTATGAAATGGGAGTGTCGTGTGGGGTTCCCTTGGAGTTTGTCTCCTCGTAGTGTCCCGGCAGATATGGGGACCCCATCAGAGCCGCTGCCACATTTCATAGACAACACATCGTCGTAAGCGTGTCTCAAGACGTCTGCAAACCAATTCCTTGCTGCGCGGGAGAGAATATAAGCTATCCTGGCTAGCCGAGCGAATCCGAATGCCTCGTCGGCGCGCAAGAAATGCGATCGCAAATCCAGTGCTACTTCGCTGATGCATACAGGTGCTTTCAACGGCTCGGATACCGACGACAGCACATCGCGGAGGATGTTCTGCAGCTTCTTCGAAGACGCATACAGGGCTGGATCTGGTGGTGTTTACCTGGATATCAACCCAGTTCAGCCGCTCAACTTTCTCTGTAAGAGCGGGACATAAAGAATGAACACTCATCATGAACAGCTTGAATTACTTTTCTCCTAACGCTACCTGGAGGGGTATCTTTGAGCTCTAGTGTGAGCTCGCTCAGTTCTCTAAAATCAGTTCCGCTCTTAACTACCATTGTCCCCTTCAGATCCGAGGCCCGGCTCTGAAACGTCATATCCCTTCCAGGTGGTCACACCTTTTGATACGAAGCAGAGGTGGTCGTGGCCGCCCAAGATGATGTCTACACCATGTTCCCCCGCTATGGAACGGGCTTTTTGGGAAGAGGGAGACAAACCTAATAAATCTTTAGCTAGTTGGATGTCCTGTGGTAATAAGGGTGAGCGAATATTTTCGGCGCGGCCAGTGAGATTTGGAAGGTGGCCTCTTCGCCCATTCGGGCGTCAGGTTCCCAAAAGACCACCGAGGTGTTCACTGCACAAGTGTCAACACCGTCCACAGAGACGATTGTCCTAGTACGCACAGAGTGGTTCAGATTCTTTGAGGTCGACGACAAAGACGTCGTCCGTAGAACACAGACCAGAGCTCTACCAATCGAGGTTCAGTGGCGTTTTCGCTGACGCGTGAATCGCATGACCTTGAGGAGTCTCAACAGATCGTCTTGCAACATCCCGGCTCGTATGTCGCCTATATCCTGCAACATAAGGATCAGCAATCGATAATGAAACACTCATCCACGCACCATATCCGATCATCTCTACCAACAGCTTGACCGTCAGTTCCACGTCGCCCGACTTCTTTGCACGGGTATACCAAGTGGGAAACAGCAGATGGAGTATCGCATTCCACATTTCTCGCCGGTACGTTTTGGCGATCCGTCCAAAGAACCTATTGCCCATTGGTTTGACCTATGCAGCCCCAGGGGAAAAAAGATCTAGGCCTGCGCACCGAATCGCCAACTCGAAATTTCCCGACTAGTGATATGTATTCGCGATGCAACACGCAATCCACAACGTCAATCTCCCCTGACTTGTTGTTGAATTGTACCTTTTAAACAGCTCATACGATTTCGTGTAGAGCTGCCACCAAGCGCAGACGCAACGTCAGCCAAACGCACACTCGGTTCGAAAAACGACAGATACCTCCAACACGATCGTCAAGTGATGCACCTCCTTTTCGTTGGCAATTCGCCCCCTGTGACGCGCTCCCGCTCACGTCTGGCTTCGGTACAGCGCGCCGCCATGTAATTGTAACGACCCGGATGTTGCAGCGCATGGCTGGGATTCAATCCAGACGTCCGGACAGCGTCTATGTCAGGCTGTGCACCCCCCGAGGCCCGTGTGAGTGGGGCATGCATCGGAAACGTGAGTGTAGAACTGGAGCCTTGCTCAAGACGTTCTGCCAGCACGTGGTGTCTGGGAGTCCGTGAGGCGAGCACCCATAGGACGCGATGCGATGAGACTTACTGCCGTGCCATCCAGCTCCAATACTCGAATGTCTCCTCGCCGATGCCCCAACCATGCGAAAAGTCGGCGAAACGGCGTATATGGAGATTGTGGTGCGACATGCGAGCGCGAGCGCGTGCTCGTTGTTATAGAGGAAGTTCGTGATTTGAGGACGCGTATGAGCGTTCTCCGACGTTTGTGAGTGTGGGTCCCACCTTGAAGTCGATGGTGCCTGCAAGCACCTTGGCTTCTACCCATCGCTGGCCCGGGGGTGCAATATGCAGTGGACCCAAACACGATCATGAGTGTCGTATACACATCCCGGTAATGTCTAGATGAGCCAGAGAAGTGTTAGGGTGTGAAGGCGCCTGACACACTTGAGCGCGACTTCGTCTTCGCCTCTCAACCCTATAACGCATGCTACCTTGTACTCGTACCGGACTGTCCAGCATTCTGGGCGAAACGGGCGTGGGCTGGCAGCGCGGACGGGAATTAAGGGTGGTGGGTTATAGGACGACAATTGTGAGTGTCGGTTGCGCTTTCGACGGACCCGTTTTGAGTAAGAAGTATAGTACACCACGGCGGACTCGTACAACGCGTCTTGCAAGCTGACCAAGTCAGCCAAGGAGACGAAAGGAGACAGAGTGCCAACCGACCTCTGAACAAATTCGTCCGGTTCCGCTGGACTGGCAGGACTCAAGACAAACAGCGCCAGCCTCGAATCCAACCTTCGGATATAAGATAGCCAACTGTCGGGCGACGGATCATCCGACAGACGTCACACGCTGACAGGGCGAGGAAACGTGGAATGGAGACATACCGAGCATCCGTCCGCCGGCCAACAACACGACCGTCAGCCCGATGTTTCGTTCGTTCGCGGACTTTTTTCGCTGTGCGATCTCTGTGCTCAGCTCTATATCCCATTCTTCTACGTGTAAGTCGCGTTCGTAGTCCCGGCCATCAGGTGGATCGAGCGGGAAACGCGGTTTAAGGGTGGGTGCCAAATTGAGGGTAGCATCGATCGACAAGAGGGGTCATCATCGTCATAATTTCTGACAAATACTTTTTAAATCGGAGCTTCAATGGGGTGGTACATATGTCTCTCAGGCTAGATATTTCTCAGTCCTCTAGATATTCCTCAGTCCAACCAACTCCTTAGCTGCCACAGCCAATGCCTTGGCCAAGCGACATCCTTGCACAATTCAACAAAGTTCGGGTTCCCGACTGGCAGCATGGGGGCCTCCAAGCAGCCTATTATGGCTCATATAACAAGCTCCTGAATTATTTATTCCCTCCAGACACAGCTTTTACAGTTGTGCCACGGGTTGGGAGGGCCTTAGGGAGGGTAACATTTGCATATGAAGTAGTGTTTGAGAACAAGCCAGTCTTCATTCTGAAGCTTGAAGGCCCTATGGAGCTCAAATACCCCAACACCTGTCAAGCTGCTGATGATCAGATTAGGCAGAGGATGAAGGAGCTTAGGGGTAAGCCAATCCTGGTTCATATTCCCATTGTTGCTGACAGATGGTTGTTTAGTTGAGTGCCCTCTTCCAACCCTGCATGTGTTGGATATTATTTCCATATTTAGTACCTACTGATTACATAAGTGATAATTACATCGCAGCACATTAGTTTACCTCTACTTTAGTGACTACTAAAGTATTCTACAGGTAATTAGCTACTGCTAA
>JBBPQV010001392.1:0-10519 GCA_038092675.1 Boletus rufocinnamomeus
CGCGGACATCGACGCAGGTACAGGCGCGGAGGTATCGTTTTTGCCTGGCTGCGGACGCCCATGTGGGCCATGTGGCTCCTTGGGGGGCCGGTGTCGGGGCGCGTGTCCAGCGGTCGATGCCGGTGTAGGTGATTTCGCGCTCGATGGTGCAGCACCAGGACCAGGACCAGCAGGCTGACCCTTTCCCGTAGGACCCTGTCCATCCTGTGCCTGTGTCGAGGACGCCTTTTGTGCAGCGGCAGCAGCCTTTTTAGCCTTCTTACTCAACGGTGCCGGGGACTCTGGCTGTTTCGCAGCCTGCGCAGCAACAGCGGCAGCCACCGCCGCCTTCTTCTTGGCTTCTTCCTTTTTCGACGACGCGCCGCTCGCTACGGCATCCTTGTAATGCGCATGATTACGAAGAATCGCCTCCTTGTCTTTCTGAGCAGACTTTTCCGCTTTGAGAGCTTCGAGAAGCGGCGTGGTCGTCGGCGGAGGGGGTGGCTGAGAGGCGGCGACTTGAATAAATCGGTCACGATCAGACCCGAATTCAGCCAAACACGACGTGGATCGTCCGAACACTCACTCAACGTTTCGAGCGGGACGGATTCGGTCTTGGTGGTATTCTTGAGGGTTTCGAGGAAGGATAGGTAGTCTTCGTCTGTGTATGAATGAGAGAGATGAAATGAGATGCTGCGACTGGACAGTCTCCCCCTTTCCTTCCCGACTCACCTTTATCGATCGTATTGTTTCGCGCGTCGGCCTTTTTCTTCTCGGCAGGCACTTTCTGAAACGGTGCGAATTCTACGATGGCGTTTGATTCGTTGCCTGAATTGCCCCCAAAAACAATAATATCGACGACCCGTCAGCATCAGTCCCGGGACGGGAGGATCATGGCGTAGCAAGAAGAAAGATAGAAAGCAACGCCAACGATGCGATCGAAACCCCAAACTGACCTGCCTTGTCCCTAAACAAATGGCCATCATACTCTCGACTAAACGTCGCCACCTGTTCCTCGTTCTTGAAGGCAATGTACGCGCGCGAAGGTATACTCTCCTTGTTCACCCTATATCACAACCCTCGTGAGCGTGATCTCTCCCCCCTTGGCCCTTTTTTGCCGACGACGCACCGCTTTGTACGCAACTTTCCGGGATAATACGACTTCCAAGCGACCGTGTCGTCGGTCACCCAGGCTTGGACGCTCTGCCAAAAGATCTCTTCGGGTAGGTTAGGCGGGAGACGACGGATGACGGTCTTGAGCCGTTCTGCACCGTTGGGAGCGGGGTGCGATCTAGGCTCTTTTTGTTTCTGCTTGCGAGATTGTCTGGGATCGGTTGTAGACATCAATGATCAGACAGGGTTATCGTCGGTGTCCAAAAGTCACTCGTCGGTTTACTAGATCCCGCGCCATCTCGCTCCCACGCATGAACAAGTCACCTGCAAGTCACTCGCGAGTCAAATCGACAAACGCCGTAGGTATTCGTAAAAAAAAAAGAAAAAATCCAGTTCATGAACCGACAAGAGAAATAATACGACAACAACTTAACAGAGGCATCAAACCCTACTTTTTCTTACTGTCTACAATGCAAAATAAGGAGTCAAAGAAAGAAAAAACGTCACAATCGTTCAGTACCTCCTTATCGAGGGGATGGTATCGTAAGGAAACTCATTAGAAAGCAAGAACACCAGAAAGGACGAGCAGGGCGGCAACGCCACCGAACGACGTGGAAGATCCAATGCGGGCAGCAGCATTGGTAGCGCTAGCAGAAGCAGAAGTAGAAGCAGTCGTCGAAGTCTTGGAAGCGGTCGTGGTGGTGGGAGAGGTTGTCGCGACGCTGCTTGCGGTGACCGTTGCGGTGGGTGTGGTCACAGTTGGGCTTGTGGTACCACTGACAGCGGTAGTATCTACAGCAGAGGTCGAATCGGTCGGCGTGGTGGTGCCAACAGTAGGGCTGGAAGTACCTGATGCCGAAACACTGGATCCCGTGGCTGTGTCAGTGGGAGAAGTTGCGGGGGTGGATGAGCCTGCGGAGGTAGATGAGCCGGCTGAGGTGGTGGCGGGGGTAGAGACCGGGGTAGACGAACCACCACCAGGGGTCGTTCCGCTCATGCCAGTGAGGCTGTAACGCAACTGCGTCAGTCGAAACTCTTGGTCATGTGACGGGATGGGACTGACGTGAAAGAGGCCGAGAAGCCTTGGTAACTGATACCTTCGGCAGTGAACACGAGGTAGCTTGGGCAGGGGTTAGATCGGATCCTGTCGTCACGGTCGAATTTCACTCACTATTGTCCATTAGGACCGGCAGCAGGGTTGGGCTACAACGGGTGAATTAAGAGCCGAATGTAGAACAAAGGACGTACCGTAAAGGAAAAGGTCGAAGTGGTGGAGACGTCGACGGATGACAACGACTGGACCAGCACCTAAAACGATACAAGGTAAAACAATACAGGGTAGCAACGCGCTGGGCAGGTACGTACGTATTCGCCCGTGTAAAGGCTGACATCACATGTGCCGATGCTGGACAGGAGGGGAGATTCACCGTTGTCAACCCAGTCCACCTCGCAGGATTGACCACCCGTGCACGTGGAGCCTTGAACGGGGTTGGTGACCTGGGCGGCGGGTTAGCTGAGAGGGCGAATGGAGCGGCGGGAACTCACGTAGACGGAGGCGTGGACGAGGGAGGCGAGGAGGGCGAGAGAGGCGAGGGAGGAGAAAGCGTACATCGTGACGGCGTTCTTGAGCAGATTGCGGGAAGAAGTTGGAGTGGAGGCTCTTGCCAGACGTTGGGGGGTATTTAAGCGGATCTGGAAGCGAGCAACGCGGTTGACCTCGAGAGGGAGTGCTGTTGACAAGTTGGTCTGGAATGAAACACAATAAGTAAAAATTACGACCGGTCAACTTGGCGATGTCAGATCCTTGCCTTCTTCATGTCCGAGCCTGCGCCTCCTGCACCCGTCCACGAGGACTACGCGCTATCCTCCTTCCATACCACGGCTTCGCCCAGAAGCGAGAGCACTAATCCTTTCTCGCTTGAATCAGCCCACAATGTCTGCTGAAAACTTTTTTCCCTTCTTCTTGAGGTTCTTCCATCTGCTTCCATGGAACCCACTTCGATAGGTTTCCATAACCAACCTCCCTGGGCCCTGGTTTCACCACACCTCTAATGATGATAAGTAAATCACCCCCTCCTCTTTGCCCCCCAACACTCATGCCAAAATAGTGTCCGCAACGCATCGCCAGGGTAACTGCACAAGTGCGTGGCAGTTGAAACGCACCTTTTCCACAATCACCGGTGCCATCCGGTGCTCAACTGACGGAGATGATCCGTGGCTGACCTTGAGACGTCTGTCGGAGCAGACACTGATCGATACCTGGACCACAGCCGTTTTTCGCTCTCACACCCAATTAACCCGCGTGATTGATCGACGGCACAGCACTTTTATCAGTCCTGCGCCAAACACACGGCCTTACCCTTGCACCGCCAGAAGTAGGCATGTAGCCCATGCGGACCAGCTAGGATCCACTTGGGTCCCACTTTATAACCATGCTTGCCGAGACGAGCCTTCCGCACCTCTCCCTTCGTCCATTCCTTTTGCTGACACAACTTCTCGTCATCTCACAGCTTCTTCGGGTCCATGGGAGCGTCCTGCCATCTCAACGTCATCCCAGGATCGTCCAATCATCCAGACGCTACATAATTACGTCCCTTTCTTCAGGGCACGTATCACAATCGTGGCGACTATTAATTTGACCGGGCTCAATTGATTCGTGGCCACCACACCGCCGTAACCCGACCATAGCTAGAGGGGTCGGTGTGGCGATGATCGGATGCAATGGTGTGTGCACATGTGAATGCATGACGATGTTGGCTGGGCCAGTCCATACGATAAGCACCCTGATCTTCAGCGCTTCAACCGCGGACAATGACACACGGAAGGCGAGTCGGACTGCAAAGTGGCGCTCTCCAACTTGACACACACGTATTCTCCGGATCGAAGCGAACAGTGGAGGACGAGGCCTCCAGAGGGCGCGAGTACGGCGCGGGTCTAGACCACGCTGAGAAGCACATTCCCGCTATATCCTGAGCGTCCGAAACAGCAAAAAGGGTACCGATGACACAACTACCCCATCGTAATTTCAGGCTGGGCACATGACCTTCCTGCGTCTGGGCGTCGGTCCATTCTCGCGCAAATGACCTGCTTCTCCTGGGGAGCGTTCACCATTGGTCACCTGGACGTCTCTATGGACCTCGATGCGAGGCGCCGTGCAGGAGCTTTACATAGTAAATTTTAGTTTCAGGAACGGTCCTTGGTCACCTATGTACGCGCTACGCCAAATCACCGTTGGAAAGATAGCTGGGAACGTGCATGACGATATGCTTGCGAACAATAAAACGATGGGGGTGACTAAGACTTTTTAAACCGTGCCGGCAGTGGCAAGCCGCCTGAAAACGGAGCTCGCTGGTGGAACATGGCGTGTCGGGGGTTGGGGACCTGTCACACACTAACTAAAAGGTCGATATGAACCTCGGAGCTTTCAAATGAAACGCCGCGAACGAATCAACGGATAAAATCAAAGCACACGACAAGCGCGATGAGGATAATCAGTCCACCCCCTCGACCCAACACCGCTCACTCTTCGACCCCGCCCGATCCCCCCTCCACACATACTGACGTCGCACTCCGCCCCGCCGCGCTCGTGATATGCCTCCACCACTGACCTTTGAATACAACCCCTTGTCGTACGCATACCCCGACGACGAATCAGACAAGGAGCTCTTCCTCCAAGCGTCCGGGACGATCGCGAACCACCTCCGAGCCGTCCTTGTCTACTGGGTCAACATGGTCTTCTCCGACGGAGAAGAAGTATGGCAAGTCGTCCGCCTCGACCAACGGGACAATGTCCACAAATACGTCTATCCAGACCTGATCGTGGTCGATGAGTGCGAACGGGAGGATAACGAGACGATTTCGCTCGGGGTGTTTAGTCGGGACCAGCGGGAGGCGGTGTTGGAGTGTGCGGACGACGTGGAGTATGACGAGCGATCGGAGGAGGAGGGCCAGAGTTTGAGATGGATGGGTGAGTTGTTGGAGCGGATGATTGAGGAGGAGTTGGTCGGGCGTGGGGTCGTCGACGCGATCAGGGCTGCTGTGCCACTACCCTGACGCTGGCAAGGATCGTATGGTGTACCGACGAGCAGTGAGTAGTCGCCGGCCCAGCACTCGAGGACGAGCCAGCACGATCGATTCATCTCTGGACAGGTTTTCCATCCCCACTGCACATCCAAGAAACGTTGATTCCTTTTTGTTGTGTTTTTCATATCCCGCATCGCTGGGCTGCCTCTTGAACTTGAACTTGCCGCCTGCCCTTTTTCTTTCTTTCGTGTGTTTTCTATTTTCTTCATTGTCGTCGCGAGAAAAATGTGTGTGTATCGAGATCTAATTTGGACGGCGTCGACCGACTCCCTACATATCTCACCCCATCCCTATCATCATCCATGGCGACGACGACGACTACAGACAGCGACATCCAAGTCTTTCCTCCACCCGCTTTCAAACCTCTCCTCGACGAGATCGCAGCACAGCTCGTCTCGCGCGGGGCCACCATCGCCGTCGCAGAGACGTCCACGGGCGGTCTCATCTCCGCAGCCCTCTTGTCCGTCCCAGGGGCCAGCAAGTTCTTTGTCGGCGGTACGACCGTGTACACGCCCACCGCTCGAAAAGCCTGGGGTGGCTGGGACGACGAAGTAGCGAAACGTTACCTGTCCGTTCCGTTTGTTTCCCTTCTTTTCCCTTCCCATTCCATTTCCTCCCCCCCCCCCTTCCCCCCCTTTTCTTTCCCCTCCTCGTTCTCCCTGCTCCTCACTGGAAGTCCTTGGCCCGACAATGCACGCTGACATGATCCCCGATCCGGGTTGTAGCGGTCCGACCCCCGAGATCGTCTCCGGGCTAGCGACGAGCGTGCGTGCACAGCTCGGGACGACCTTTGCTATCGGCGAGTCTGGGACAACTGGGCCTACCGTACCTCCGAGGGCATTCCATTTCGTGTACGTATTCACTTTTTTAAAAATTTTAATTTTTCCTCGACGCAAGGGGGATGGGTGACTGACGTTTTGATGTCTGGAAAATAAAAATAAAAAGCAAGGGTAGGACGAACCTCGCCGTCGTCTCTGAGGAAGGCGTGGTGACTCGGACGGTCGATACGGGGAGCGAGGAGAGAGGGCGCAACATGGTCGCCTTTGCAGAGGCAGCTCTGGTGCTAATCAGAGATGTGCTAACCGGACGAGCGATGTTTGAAAAGACGGTCTGATGTGTCAGATTCAGCGTTTGGGACAAAGGTTTATGGAATAAACAAGGCATCGTAGTACAAGGAGTGATTCTGCGCATAGCGTACACTGGTATCTCCGCGACGGGTCACGGCTACACACCACCGGAACGTCTCTTTGCTTCTGCTTCCTCCTCGGACACTATCCGGCCCTGGACCTCGTTCTCGACCTCTTGGGCGAGTTCACGAATACGATCGCGATTTGCGCCGATGAGTGAGACGTAGACGCCACGCTGGATGAGAGGATAGGAGCCTATCCGGATACCTTCCGGAGTGACGCGCTTCTGTAGCGTGGTAAGGTAGGGTGCAATCGACGATTCCGGCAGACTGACGACCAATAAGCGGCGGGGAATGGAGAGAGAAAAGTGACATACTTTGTAAAGACCTGTAGACGGCACGGGCGGGCGTCTGGGGGTGGGAGGGGCAGGAGGGGTTTGAGGTTGTCTAGCATCTTTTGGAAGAGGGAGGGGATGCCGGGGAACACGCAGAGTTTTCCCTCGAGTCGCACGACGGGCTGAGAGTGTGTGAGAAAGAGGGGATGGGATAGGAAAGGGTACGGACCACCCAGATATCGGGTGCGACGAACAAGACCTCTGCGGCGTGTGGGAACAGGGCCATGCGCCTGCGGGCGATGCGTTGTTCTTCGTTCTGTTGGGCAAAGGAGGGACGGAGGCGGATGAGCTCCTCCATGCGTGTGAGGGTCTCTGTGTGGTAGCTGAGTTCCTGTCGGAACGCTTTGGCGAGGGACGCGTAGGTGATATCTGGGGGGCGTGAGCTGCGGATGGGAAGGAGGGATCGGGCGCACCGTCGTGGGTGGGACCGATGCCGCCAGAGGTGATGACGAGGTCGTAGCGCTCCACCATCCTCCGGCTTGCGTCGACGCTGGGGGGGAGTCAGCGGGCTCGGATGGGTGGAGATGGGACGTGCATTTCGTCCTCGTCGTCGGCGATGACTTCTATGCGTTTCCTGGGGGAGGAAGTCAGGGGCTGGGGTGGTACTCGGGGTGAATGCGGACAGATCTATGCCGTGCTCGAAGCAGAAGCGAGCAAAGTAGTTTGAGTTGCGGTCGAGGGTTTTTCCGTTGAGGATCTCGTCGCTGTGAATGGTGAGGTGGGCGTGGAGGGGGCGTGATGGGACGTACCCGATGATGAGTGCGGCGGCGGTCTGGATGTGGTTCCCGTCGCCGAGGGGGTTGGTGGGGACGGGGGAGACGGCAAAGAGGTGGTCTGGGGGGGACATGATGGGTCTTGAGAGAAAGGGACGGCGTGCAGAGGCGACGAGTCGAGCGGAGGAGCGACGGAACATGGGCAAGCAACATCGTACTAGTTACTACGTTGGACAATATTGCTCTTGTGACTGCGACACACGTGCAGACACGAGCCAATCGCGGAACACGGTCGCATCACGTTGGATGGGCACACGAGCAGCTCCGTGTCCCCCGACTCTCTCGCTGCCTCCATGTCCTCCTTCCGCCCCATCGCCCCAGCTGAACCACACATGGACATCTACGCCGCATCCTGCAACCCACCCCGCAGAGCAAAGCGTCTCCGCTCAGACTCGCTTCCCCACCACGACCGCCCCGCCTCCCCCTCCATCCAGTCCCAGCCCGACGACGACGACGGCGACCACCCACAGCTCCCTCCCCCGAAGCGCCGCGGTCGCAGGCCAGGCACCCTCTCCCGCGCAGCCCGCGAGGCACAGCGCAAAATAAACCATTCTCTTATCGAGAAAGCCCGTCGCACAAAAATAAATGATGCCCTCGCCACGCTGCGCGTCCTCGTCCCCCCCGACAACCAGCCAGACGAGTCCGACGACGACGATCTCGACTCCAAGAAGCCAAAGTCAAAGCCTTCGGGCGAAAAGGAGTTCAAACTCGAGATCCTCGTCCGCACCGTCGCGTATCTCCAGGACCTCACAGAAAAGGTCAGGCAGCTCGAGCACAACGGCTGTCCCCGTTGCTGCGAGCCCATCTCCTTTGCACCTGATGACCCCTCCAGAAAGAGGTACATCGATGACGTCGCACCCTCCAGGTCCTCCTCTCCCGCGCCACGTCTGCCCTCCATCTCTGCATGGCTGCCCTCCTCTGTCGAGGACCAGCGCTCCCTCCTTGTCACCCCCTCCCAATCACCCATCTTTGACGCGACCATCAGCGCGAGGCCAACCCAACTACCCACACCACCCACCTCGGCTACGTGCGCACCTGCCACGGCCGGATTCCCAATCCCACCCGCGCTCACGCTTCCTTCTCCGAGCACCTTCCTTCCACCCACCACCACCCCCCACTTGCAGCCACGCTTCTCCGGCTTCTCCTCGCGTGCGAACGCGAAGGCGTCACCCGTGGCATCCCCCGTCTATACCCCCGACGACGAAACCGCTGCCTCCCTCTTGCTCCGCATGAGCACCACCTCCCATCCTACAGGGTCCAATAGCGTGGACCCCAAGCATCCATTCAGTGCGGGATATGCCTTGACACCGAGCAGACTGCTGGGTTTGAACGCAGAAAAGTAAAAGTATGACATTCACGCTGTCTTTTTTCACATCTCTGTACGGTATCCGGCCTCGTTGGAATAGTTTGGTTGTACGTCGATAAAGGACCCGTGTATGTATCATACCACTACTTAGGACATGGGAATGGATGTTTACTCTTGTTTACTACAAGCCTTGTTTCTCTGCTCATGTTGAGAGCAGCGTGCAGGCTGCGCCGTGCTCAGCGACGTCTGTTCTCGTCCACCTCCAATGGCGATCTGAGCACCTCGCGCTCACAAAAAAGGACAGAGCGTAAACGACGACAAGGGGTCAGCATTATTCATTTGCGTTCATCACACTCACATCACCAGCCAACAGGGCGACACCTTTCTTGACCACGTCGTCATCCAAGTCCGAGGCGGTACGCCCCTCTTCCTCTCCACGCCCAACTTAATCCTACTCACTCGTGTCAAGGTAGAGGCGGCAACGGCTGCGTCGCGTTCCACCGCGAAAAGTTCAAGGCCATGGGTCCCCCTTCGGGCGGAAATGGCGGTCGCGGTGGAGACGTCTACGTGATGCCCACACCCGAACTCACCACGCTCTCATCCATCCCGAAACGCGTCCGTGGTCTGTCCGGCAATCATGGCCGCGGGACATGGCAAAACGGTCGAAACGCCGCACCGACGGTCATCAAAGTCCCGCTTGGGACCGTCGTGCGCGAGCTCCCCCGCGATGACCCGCGACATGCCAAGGATGAGTGGGATGCAGAGGAGGAGGCGCTCGAGGGGCTCAGTTTCGAGGCGCGGCGCGCCAAGATGCTGGAGCGCAGATGGGTGCATTATCCACGCTACGAGGACGACAATCTCCAGAGGGACGTGTTTAAGCAAGCCGAAGCGGCGCTCTGGAGGGAAGAGCGCGAGCGACGTTGGGCGCAGATGCAGAGGGCGAACCATCCGCTTCATCTCGACCTGAGCGAGGTCGAGCACGTCATCGAAGACGTCAACGCACCGCTTGCGCTCGGGAAAACAGAGTATCTGGGCCATTTGATCGCGAGGGGTGGTAATGGTGGTTTAGGCAATCCTCATTTCTTGTCCCCCGTCAATCGCTCGCCCAAGTTTGCCACCAAGGCACATGATGGCGAGCGCGTCACACTGGAACTCGAACTTAAAATCATTGCGGACGTCGGGTTTGTCGGTATGCCCAATGCTGGCAAGAGCACCTTGCTGCGCGCTCTGACGGGTGGCCGTGCCAAGACAGAGGTGGCGAGCTATGCATTCACGACATTGAACCCAGTCGTCGGCGTCATCCGAGTCGCCGACGATGGTACCTTTGAGGGTGAACTCCACGACGTTCACGTCTTTGAGGAAACCGCCGTCGAGGAAGCCCGCCGTCTCGAACAAATGGCAGTAGACGCAGAACCAGAGGTGACGGAAGACACATCCGAATCCTCCCCAGAGCACCACGCCCCCACCGTCGCCAACCTCCCCGCGCTCGACCAGTTTGCCATTCTCGAATCCTTTCGATTCACGATCGCGGACAATCCCGGTCTGATTTCACGCGCGTCCGAGGACGTCGGTCTCGGACACTCGTTTTTGCGGTCGATCGAGCGTTCGCATGCGCTCGTCTACGTCGTCGATCTCGCTGATCCTGCGCCGTGGGACGACCTGAGGATTCTTCGTGAGGAATTGGACAAGTATCAGCCTGGGATGAGCGACAAGGCGCGTCTCGTCATTGCCAACAAGGCTGATC
>JBBPQV010001393.1:0-10517 GCA_038092675.1 Boletus rufocinnamomeus
CAGTGCACGACACAGTTCAGACCGGTAGGGTGTGTGATCCAGGAGTAGTTGCCCTGAAAGGGAGAGGTGTGCGAAGAATTCCGGCCGTGACATCCTTTGGAAGATCTACCAGAACCGGGCCGGGACGCCCGGAGGTAGCTATCTTGAATGCCTCGTTGATACGCCGAGGCAGCTCGGCGATATCTTTAACCATTACATTCCACTTGGTGCAACTTCTTGATATGCCCACAACATCAGCTTCTTGGAATGCATCGGAACCGATGGCTGAGGTAGCGACCTGCCCACAGAACACGACAAGAGGGACACCGTCGGAGAGGGCGTCCTGCATTGGTGTCACGACATTGGTTGCCCCTGGACCTGACGTAACGAGGACCACTCCAGGCTTTCCAGACACACGGGCGTAACCTTCTGCCATGTGACCTGCGCCCTGCTCGTGGCGAGGGAGTACGAAGTCGAAATGCTTGGAGTTGTATATGGCATCGAACACAGGCAAGATAGCACCACCTGGGTAACCAAAGATGTGCTTTACGCCGTGGCGAAGCATCATCTCGTGGAATATCTGTCCCCCAGACATGCCAACAAACGAGTGATCAAGAGCGGCTGCACTTGTGCGCGACTCCACCGGCGCAGGAAACGGGACATTGTCGGGGTTGGGTCGACTATTGCAAGTTGGTGAGCGCCTTCGTAAAAATAGAAGTAGTTGGAAAGGGTTACATGGCAGGTGCTGGAATGGCGCCTCTCGGAGATGATTTGCTCAAGTTTCTGACATGATCTCTGACTCTTGATTTGGCTTCAACGATCGAGGATGAAGAGATTGTAGATTTCGAGCGCGTGAAGCACGCAGTCGTAGCCGACTTTTGAGCACCTGTAGTGCGTAGAGCTATTTTGATAGACATGACCGCCGTCAGACAGAACAACGAAGCAGGTAGAGAGGAGAAAGTGAGTCACAAATGGGAATCAAATTGAAGTTTCATTTTTCCAGCTCAGGGAGCTGCTAATCGAGTCACAAGCGACGGCGCGTCGGCCGACATCCAAACGTGGTCAGGGCCGAAGGTCCGATGCCCCGTTTATGGCCAGGTCCGCTCCACCTTGCACCCAACAAGTAGAATGACACCACGATCATTGATCTAGGCTACGGTCTCGGACGAAAGAATGAGAATGCGCAACTTCGTGTCCTTTTTCTCACCTGAAGCACCCAAATGCTAACTTGGCGTCTCTAGAACTTTGAGGTTACGAAATCACACGAAAAGAATCTCACCCCGAACTGAGGAGAAACTGGAGTACTAGTTGATTCAACTTGATTGGCTACTGCTTATCTAGAGTAGGGTTAGCCGTAGCCAACGTTTCATGTTTATCAGGGTGCTTTGAGTTGAGTTCTGCTATTCGTCACACCGACTCACACGATATGTCCTCTGAATCACGACCAAGTGATGCCCCTTGGTTAGTGGACATTCATGTGTTGATACACAAGCTAAGCAGCTCAAGGCTACACTCCCAACAAAACCGTAGATTTGTAACTCATTTTAAAATGTCGAGGGAGATATGTATCTCATGATCAGATTTTCGTGGGTGCGCCGAGGACTGTAATGCCTAATTTGGTGGTGTCCCCTCACAGCTTCACGGCCTTACTTCCGACCCGGACCGTGACCGTGGCCTTTCGCGCGGTCGTCCTTCCGTACTCGCAACCAGAATGTCGTCGATAGCGGCCCAGTTTGTGAGACAGGGAAAGAAGGTATAGAATCAGCAGTTCCTCGTATTGTCACATAACAAGGAGGTTGTTCCAGATCGTCGCTATCGGCAGAAACTACACCGAACACATCAAGGAGCTCAACAACACTCGTCCAAAGGAGCCATTCTTCTTCCTGAAGCCCACCACGAGCTACCTTCCTTCCGGGGGAAATCTCGAAGTACCTAATGGTGTAGTCGCTCATCACGAAGGTCTCCTCGCTCCACTCGTTTCAGTCAGTTTAGACACTCATCTCTGACTGGCACCAGTGGAACTCGGTCTCGTGATTGGCAAAGGTGGACGTGACATATCACAGGATGCTGCTGAATCTCACATTGCTGGATACGGTGGGCAGGATTCCGAACAAGCCGGACGTGATGCTGATCGTCATTTCTTAGCTTTGGCGGTCGACATGACTGCACGTAACATGCAAGACGAAGTGAAGAAAAAAGGCCTCCCCTGGTCTGCAGCGAAAGGCTTTGATACCTTCACTCCCATTGGGTCGGTCTATCCCACCGTGCGCCGTTCTTTGTACTAACGCCCTGTACTCAGGAAATTCATACCAAAGTCGTCGATCTCGGATCCCCACGACCTCAGGCTCGCTCTCAAGGTGATGTATTCAGACCTACATTGAAGGCTTCAGCAACTCACTGCACGCTGCATATTTCTTAACAGATCAATGATGCAGTCAAACAGGATGGTACCACCGGCGACATGATCTTCCGCATCCCGAGACTCATTGAGCACATTTCTTCCATTATGGCATTGGAGGTTTGTCACGGAAGTACTTCTGCGGCCCGTTTTACTGACTGCACTTGATGTTTGATTCCTACTCACAGGAGGGCGATCTCATCCTCACCGGGACTCCTTCAGGTGTCGGACCCGTTATGCCAGGCGACACGGTCGAATGTACATTGGCCGAGCCCAGCGGTAAGATTCTCGATCAGTTAACCTTCACAACTATCTCGAGAAATGGGGGGTATCTATTCAAGCCATAGTATCAATCGTACTCTCTACTCTCGTCCTCGCCTCTCAAACAAATAATGAAATTATATGCCAAATGGTACAGTCGCGCAAGAAAAAAACGAACGCTGCTGGAGGTATACTACGATACATATGCTACCAGCTCCTGGACTTCACTCAGCAGGGCGTCATGGCAGCCCCAGTTCCTTCTTCAAGAGTTCCACGCTTGTTTCTTTTTTTCAAAGCGATCATTAACTTCGTCCAATGATATCGTTTGCAAGCCATTGCCATTTTTCGGTCGTCTGCTCCCGTTAGCGTTCCCAAAATCATCCCCTTCAGAGTCCCCTTCCGTTTCTGAACTGCTGGCAAACGTCCAGCTTCCAGCGGTGGGTGTGAGTTCACCGTCCCTTGGACCGTCGGAGTCACCGGACTGAAAATCACCGAAATCAAAGGAGTCCTCCGACGAATACGAAGAAAATGACGACGACGGGAACGTAAGTGGATCTGCAGAGCTTGCTGCGGCAGAGTCAGAAAATGGGCCAAAGCCGTCGTCCTAAAACATCCAGCGTAAGCGAGCGACTGATTTCGGTGAACGAGAGACGAACGTCATCATAGCTGTTAACGCCAAACGGGTCATCCGAGAGCGCCTCTTGGAGAGCGCCGGAAGCAGTGGGATTAAACGCATCCTACAGTTATTTCGTTACAGGCTCGGCAGAACAAAACCGGGTGATGGCACCCACTTCAAACCGAGATAAACTCTGCCCATTGTTGTGTCGACGGGCGGGTGGAGGTTTTCCGAGGTCGAACGTGGATTGTGCTAGCCATCCTTCATCGTCTTCATCATCTTCGTCGTCGGACGCATCCGACGTGAGATATTCACCTGAATGGAGCTCCTGCGTCAAGTAACGAGCAAACTGAAACATGAAAGTGAGCAAGGATAACATCAACACTAAGAACTAGCAGAGTATACCTGCGGCGGACCAGTGCCGTGGTCTTCATCATCTTCCATCGGCGCGGGGCCAAAGTCGGCACTTGTTTCTCGACTTGGTCGCGTGGTTGTCGTCCTCTTGAACTCCCCTTTCATCCCGGGGCCTTCATTGGCCGGTACAGCTGCCGTTTTGACATCCTCCTCATCCACTGCCCACCGACCTCCTGCACGTGGAACGTTGTTGACGGCTGGTTTGCCACCACCAAGCAAGCTCGTATCGCGCTTCTTGGTTTCTTTGTATCGTCCCGTCACGTAGTCATTCCATGCAGGCTGTGGTGCAAACTGTTCGATGATATGGCGTAAATCAAGCGGGAAATGTTCAAGGGCGGTGATGACGTCCTCTGCCATGAGCGTGAGGTGACCCATGTACCCCAACCGCACACCTTTGGGCTTGGTGCTGAAAGACGCCGTCGTTATACGGTGCAATCCCGATAGATTAGGATATGAAGACTTGCCTTTCTGCATCGTTTTGTTTTTGTCCGTCGACGATGCGCTGCATCAACCGGGCATCCCTGAACAATGCGATGGTCGACTCGCGATTTAGACCCCCATCGACCCTGCCTGTGAGGACTTGGTGGATGAAATCATAGACGACGCTGTGCAGGAAATTATTCCAAGGGAATTCGAAGAACAGGTCCTGCAGCAGACAAGGTCAGACGTCCCGAAACGAGCAAGGTGGGAGAATCCTTACCAATAGCGTCGACAACACAGACGAATCCAAGAAGCACTGCTTCATCCTCTCACCAACGGGAATTTCTGGCATCGTGTCCAAGTTGGTCGACCGTCGCGAATTTTGACGTGATGGCGTCGACGTCGCCTGCGAGCCTGCATCCCGCGGACTAGGACTGGCAGGACTCCGTTGAGAAGCAGTTTGTGTGGCGTGTTCTGAGGAAGACGGGCTTGGAGGGGAAGCCACCGTCGCTTGGGACTGCTCCGCCTGGGAATCATCTCCGCTGCGGGAATGACATTTCGGAGATTCATCGTCCATTACAATCTCCTCCATAGCATCGTCATCTGAACTTCCTGGGTCCTCGCTCATATCATCGTCCGAATCCAAGAGAGGAGATGCGTGCGAAGCGTTCGTGACTGGGAGTTCTAAAGCCGGTTCAACTTCATCGCGAGGCTCGTCAGAGGGTTCGCGTTCGCGTTCGTCCGAAGAGCCTAGAGCGATTACGCGGGCCAACGTCTCTAAAGCCGCCAATCCGCCTTGTAACCGACCCTCGTTGTCGTAGAGGTGGTCATGTTCTGAGCAGCGGTTCAGAAGAGACATATTCGAACAGTGGAGAAGTTCGGCGTATAATTCACAAATTCGATACCGCTCGAACGTAAGAGGCCGTATTAGGCCCACAGTAGTCGGCACGAGCCCTTGCTACATGTGCTAGGTGTGAACCAGTCATCGTAGGAGAATATCAGGATGGACACACCAAAGAACGAGGTTGACGTAGAAACCGTTGAAAGTCGGGCAATCGCTCGCACATGATATCCAGTAGTGGCCCGAGATTGACAACCCCCATTCGGTCAACCATCTCCTTCATCGCCGTCTCCAGTGTTTCCCGCGCGTTCTCTGCACCCTGGAGCTGCTGTTGAACTTGTATCAGTCGATTCCGCAGTGTATGGAATAAATAAGGTTCAAAGTAGTCCGAATTGTTCTTTCTGATAAGCTCGATGATAACAGATATCGAGTGGATGACAGATGACGTCGCGGAGTGTCCATTGGGAAGCTCGGGGGGAGGAGCAGCGATATTGTCCGCGCTGTCAACCCCTGAAGCATTGACAAGAGGTTGGTCAGCTTCAAATTCATAGAGAATGTATCCTGCCAGCGTGGAGATGCTGTCCCTGTGAGCCAATTCCCGCGCGAAACGATTTGACGCAGGGCCGTTCTGAAGCCCTTCCGTCAAGCCGGCGCCAGGCGAAGGGGCAGCCATGGAGATAATTCCCTTGATGAGTTCCGACACGACAGTATGCATATCGCTGGAGTGGGCAGGAGAAAGTAGACCTATTAGCCTCCCCATGAGTTGTTCTGAAGATAACCACTGGGTGCCGACGGGAGGTGAGTGACAGCGCCCAAGAGTGCATGTAAGACCATACTTCGAGGACACCCGCTCCGCCTGGATGCTCATCCAGCTGAATAATGCGAACGAGCAAATCCACTATTGAGGGGGTCTCGACGTGGCGAAGTAGCCGCTCCACGACAGACGGTTGGGATTGGATAAACGCAAGCATCTACAACGGAATTCGGCAACAAGCAACACGAAAAAGCGTAGATTACTACCCACCTCTGCAGGTTTCTTGGTGAGAAACACGGCGTTGATCTTTGCAAAGTGTGAGGCCATGACCATCTCCATTTTCATGTCCTCGGGGGGCCTATCAAGTACAGTCTCCCAGAACGGGGCGAGAAGCTCCTCGTTGTGGTTCACGCAAGTCTCCACGATAGACCAAATTTCGCTACAGAGTACTTCGGTAGCAACATATGGGTATCTGTGCGCCATCAGACGTCAGTAAAGACTCGATTGAACCCGTCACGCACTTGAATCGGCCTCTCTCTTCTGCACCCTCAATCTCGCCAGTGACATACCCTAACAAGCGCTTCAAAACGTCGACGCGCTGGAAATAATCGATGAGCCTCGTATTTTGAGATTTGCATTCTTGCAGTAGATCGTCCTCGTCTAGTATGGCTTCCAGCGAGACATCCTCCTTGTCCAGGAGACTGTCAATCGCGGAGGTATTATGGAAGCCGAATCTGCACGACAGCAAAAATCGTCACGAGGGCGGTCACGGGCTGCAATATAATGAAGTACCTCCAGAACATGAAACTAGACCAGCGTTGCCTGGATTGTGAGGAGTTGAGGGACGAGCTGGTCAATGGTTGAGGCGAGTTACGACACTAATACCACTCGCGTGTGCAACCTGACTTTTATGAGATTGCCTAGATTGGAAGTCACAGATCATGCACTACCAGACGGCCTTCACTCGGGCGATACTCGCGAACTAGCAGCCCCTGATCTCCCAAAGTCCGCATCAAGCTATATTAGATATTATTAAGGAGGATATCCTATCGTAAATTCCGTGTATATAAAGGGGTGGTCCGGCGCTTCAGAACTGCTGGCAGGTTAGAACCGACCCAAGCGAAGAGCATGGGCCAGGAACTCACCCGAATCTGATAGGTCCCACTCGCTTTGGTGAGATAGCGTACCCATTTGATACTGTGATAGTTGGTTTTCTCGAATACCTTCAAAAAGCGAACATTCAATCCAGATGCTGTGAACATCAGGACCTGGAAGTCGACATCGATCGGCGGCCGAGCCCACACTTGTCGAACTGTCGTGGAAGTGAGTTCAGCGGATGCCGTGAATGTACACTCTTGTCCGCCTTGTATCCGGGGAATTCTGGTGCAACATATTAACCTCACTATTGTTCGAGTGATACAACCCGACATACTTCCAGATCACGACGTTTTCGGCAGGGACATACTTGGCTTTTCCGTTGGCAACTTTGCAATCTACGGTCGTCGTGTTCAGTGGTGTTGGTATTCTGAGCACGACATCGGAAGCGTTGAGTTTATTGCCAAAATTTGCCTTGATAGAGACCGTATAGGAAACTTGTGAGGTACCGATTTCGTTGATAGTGGCAATTACGCGTAGCGGAAGCTTCACGTTCGACGTTGCTCTATACCTAGACGGATAAAGCCTTCAGGTTCAATCCCACAAAAAAGATGATCGCCACTCGCCTCATAAGTTCAAACTCGCCATCAGGTGGAACGAAGCTGATGGTTCGATCGGAATCAAATTCAGTAAGGCGGACACATTGGTGGAATCGACAATCGTCTAGCTCCACACCATCGCCTCCACCGGCACCGCGGTCGTTTTTATCAATGACCAACTTATCATTGAGACCAAATTTGCACTCGGGCGTGCCGGACAAGTAGGCCCGCATTTGTATGTGGCCGTCAACATCCGCTCGGAGTATGGTCCCTGTAGTGGGAATTTGAGAATACTCGCCAGAACATGAGTTCATGCAACCGACCTTTAGCACTCATACTGAGGTTGACTGTCTCCACAACATCAACGAATGCTTCGTTCTTTTTGTACTTGACATCACCACGTCGCCAACTCGTCGCACCTGTCGCTTGTACGGTGATCTTCGCAGACTCTTCCTTTAACACGAGTGAACTCAAGCGCAGAGGAAGTACGGAAAGAGCATACGGCGACATGTGCAGATGACATGACACTCTCCGTTGTGATATAGCTCTTCAGCGTATCTATTTCACTGTTTTGTGGATAACCAAAGTCGTTGATTTCTGAAACATGCCCCGTGAGACAGTGAACGGAACAACACCCGGCACAGAACATACCATCTATCAATTCATAGATCAGGACAAAATTATTCTTGACAGACTCCTCGTCCACTTTTCCAAAGTAAGATTTGGCGATCGTGATGAAGCGGTAGCAGTACTCGAATACGAGAGCGGCATTGGCGTTGGTCCTGAGTACGTGTTAGGGTCAAGGAGGGTATTAAGGAACTGTCTGGCTTACTTGGTAACAGCAACGACATAAAGATTATTGACGCGAACGTGAAAAAAGCTCGTAGAGCCTAATGTGATTATAGGTGATCTCACGTCACTGTTAGACACGACCTGGATTCGGAATACATCCGCTATTGAACGCCTGAAAAGAGTGATCTGAATAACCAGCAGCCACGTGAAGAGGTAGAAGTCATACTTGAAATCCGTCCGATATAAACGCGAAATCAAGACCTGGACGCAGATACCAAGATCAATACTCCAGAATGTTATCCACGGAACGTACAGGGACCAACCTCTCCTTTTTGGTTGAAAATGAAGAATGCCTTGGAAGGATGTGAGGTTCTAATGCCCTCACCGTCTCTTCTGAATGTCTTGAAGACTCACCGAAATCATTGTGTTAGTCAAAGCGACGCGACCGTGTTTGAAAGGTGCGACGTTGTCTCCTTCCGGTTTCCCGTTGCTAGCTACAACCCCCAATCATGGGGGTCGTATCTATTCTGGGAAATCGCATCCTTTCATCCAACCGAAGGCCTTTTTGACTCAGCCTAGGTAGTCCTGGGTGATATGGACATCCATCCCATGGCAGCGCAGGGTAACCCCTCCAATATACCGTCAAGATACGTCCCCTTCGCCTCAAACCCGTTTGACTGTTGCACGTGTCCGATGCTGGGAGAATACAAGGAACGACGCGCGGTCCGCTGTGCCGGCAGGCTTCGCGCGGACTCGTCGGGATGCGACCGAAACCCTCACATGTTTTGCGGTATAAAAGAGGAACTGAGATAATGCGGTCAGAAGCCATAAACTCCTCTGAAGGTTTCAAGTTCGCAGCATGTTTTTTCGCGGTCTTGCCTTGGCTGCTGGTCTATTCTCCATCCCCGTCGCGTCCGCGATCCCTTGGAATGCCACCGAGTACTTGTTCGTGTTCGGGGACTCGTACACGACAGATGGTTACAACATCTCGGCAGGTATAAATTCTCCAGACCCAGGATATGTGAGTGTACATTGCCCATACTCCAATCGTCGCAGTAAGCTCATCTTCGCTTAGACATCCTCAAATGGCCCAAACTGGGTTGAATTTTTGAGTGAGACGATACCCGCATAGCTCCTGTCCAGTGATTCAATTGCCCCGTAGCTAGCACTTACAATCAAACCGCGGTCAAGGTTAGCAAGATGGTTGTGAGACGGGGATCGAACCTAACTATCTGTCAATGCAGACCTACAATTTGGCGTACGGCGGCGCGACCATAGATGGTGCTCTGGTTCCTCCGTACCTCCCTACGGTATTGTAAGTATTGTGCAGTACTCTTCCCTTTATTCGTATCCTCACCGCCGTCTGTCAGGTCAGTTGTTGATCAGGTCACCGAGTTCAACATGTATCTAGCATCAAAGCCCGCTGGAGCTCAATGGAATAGCACGAATAGTCTGTTTGCTATCTGGATTGGTATCAATGATGTCGGAAACTCGGTCGGCTGGGTTGGTGTTTCACAATGTCGCGATTAGGATGCATCTAACGCTGAGATGCTTTTAACAGACGAATATCACTCAATTCCAGTTCTACGGTACTCTGATGGACCGGCTTTTCTCACAGGTATAGCAGCGATTTACTCCCAGGCTCACACGACTGAACTGTTTCAAAGGTGGATGATCTATACAATGCAGGGGCTCGTAATTTCCTGTTCTTGACGGTACCGCCTACGGACCGTGCACCACTTTTCCTTGAACAGGGGCCTCAGGCAGCAGCACAAATGGGTACCGACATCGCCAACTACAACACCCAGTTGACACAGAGTGTACGCAACTTCCAGGCAAACTACACAGATCTCGGCAGCGTCACGGTCTTTGACACTCAACCCATCTTCAACACTCTTCTTAATGAGTGGCAGACGTTCGGGTTTGTGAATGTTACCGGATATTGTGCTGCGTACGAGAATGGTACTCCTACCCATACTTATCAGGTAGAGGGCTGTGCCCCTGTGTCCAGCTACTTGTGAGTCGCTTTAGCATTGGTTTGGACCCTTTGGCTGATAGAATGATTCAGCTGGTTGAACACACTGCACCCGTTATTCACTGTTCACGAGTAAGTGGTTTGACGTAATTGGTACGTCGGTTTGCTAAGGTCCCGTTATTAGCTTTCTGGCCAAGGCGATTTCTACTGCTCTCGCTGGTTATCCTGCTACCCAGATCTCTACATAAGTAGAAGAACATTGCCGTGTCTGATCAGGGCCGAAATGGATATCGGATGCAGGGCTGTTCGTTTGTGACTCGGTGCCCTGAGACGCGTCACCGTGTCGATAACGGTAGGTGTTAAACGCGCTGAC
>JBBPQV010001394.1:0-10509 GCA_038092675.1 Boletus rufocinnamomeus
AGAATGACTCAAGACTAATGACAATGCTGCCAGAGAGATCCCAGCTGGCATCCATGTATGGCAACCATTCACATGCTCTGAAGCATTCCAGCCTTAGTGTGAAGCAAACTTAGCAAAAGCTCCTTCACTACCAACCCAACCTGATGGCCTTGCAGATGTATTTCTTCACAATCCAGCCAATAGCAAACCAGCCTTCACTGTTTTCTCCTGCCTTTTGTGCATTCCTTGCCCCTGTCAAGCCAAACCTTGGCTTGCCTGGATGTATCTTTCTTCCCCCTCAACCTTGGCATGCTCAGAAGCAGTGCACTTTTCCTCCCCTGTTAGAACCCCAGCCTTTTGCATATAGCATGCAAAGGCCAGCTGCCATTTCTTACACCCTCTGTCTCCACTGAGCCAAACCCAGGCATGCTCAGATGTGGCATGTTTTGTTGCTAGAAATCCACCCTCACCCTCTGTACCCTACACTTATTGGCCACATGCCTGCATTTACCCCCCTTCTTTGGCCCTGCCTTTTATGTGCACCCTGCATAAACCCTTCTTCCTGAGTGTGCCCTTGCCCTGACTGAGCCAAGCTTTGGCACACTCACCTTGCCCTACATGTGCATCATGCATAAGCTGCCCACTTTTTTTGTACTGTCCATCCCTGTCAAGCTCTGGCACACTCAGATGCTGCACCCTTGCCTCTAGCCCTCCATATTGTTCAATCACTCCACTAGCACCTTCACACATTGCTGAGCTCAACCCCCTAATGCCACCCCTTCACCTATGCCTTTTCCATGTCAAGTATGCCTGCAGTAGGTTCAAACACTCCACCCCGATGTCTCATTCTCATACAATATAGATGCTGTTGTCTGCTCTCAACATCATCTGCATCCAATTGCTGAGTATGCAGAGCTGCCTCAACAAGCCCCTCTGGCAAGAGCTTGAGCATGCAGCCTCCAGGGCTGGTGATTTTGAGGAGTCTTTGTTAGACAGCCCTCCCTTCACTCCATCCCATGCCCCCTGCACCCCTGTGCCCATTGAGGGCCCAGCAAGCCAGCCAAAGGCCCTAAGCACTCCTCTGCTGCAAAGGGGTGGTAAAAAAGCTGCAGACAAAGCTTGCAGACAGAGAAAATGTACTACAGCAAAGTTGGTGCAGCCAGGCCATCCTCAACACATCCTATCCAAAAAACACCACAAACCTCTTGGGGTTGTGGTAGCATTCAATGCTGAAAGCTTGCCTTTTTTCCTGGCAAACCAATATACCAAGAATTAGAATCTTAGAGATCAACACTGGTATACCCCCATGTATCAGGAGTTGGATGGAGGCCAAGCTCAGGCTCAGCAACAGCACAACACATGCAATTGCATATGCATTGTGCCATTGCTGAGTCTGAGGTTTGTACATGATTGGGTGAACAAGGGTGTAGGGCTTAATGGGGTGAGCAAGTTGAGCAGGCAATGAGTGAGGGCCAATGATCCAACATGTCATCATTGTGAAGATGAACAATGTGTAGGGTGTGAATTATTCACACAGGAATACTAACAGCTTTGACCAACACTGGGATCCAATGCTCTCAAAATTTATAAAGTATTATCAATGTGTACATATATCATTACAATATATGTTGTAGGTTCCTTGCAGGGTAGCTAATGCAATATATGAGATTACCTTTCCATTAAAATTTTCCTGATGCTTAAACAAAAAAAATCACTGTATTAAAATCCCCACAAACCTTCCTTTCCCTTTCTTGTTCCAATAAAGAATCATTGTGTCTGTTCATCCTTGTGAAGGCTACCAATATTTCAATCCATATATTGTTAAAAATGTATATTATGTTTCTTTCATAACTGATCTGATGAACAAATTGTGAATAAATTGAAAGGATTGCACATCTTTACCAAAGTGGACATTTGCTGGGCTATAATAATGTCTTTATCAAATCCAAAGATGGCTAAAAGGCTGTGGTCATCATCTCCTTTGGAATTTTTGAACTGACTGTCATGTTCTTTTGACTTTGTAATTCCCCCACTATCTTCCAAGCCCTGATGGATCAACTCTTTGGTGATATAATGGCCAAAGGATGACTCAGTATCTATATGGACAATATCCTTATCCATTCATCCACTATCTGGTAATATAATAGCTAATTTACATGAATGAAGTCTCCATCCATCCATTCAACCCTACCATCCACCTGGAATATACCCACTGCATTCTACAATGTCTTTAAGGACACCATGGACAAATGCTTCCTTGACAATTCCTAGGGCCACACTCTGAGTGGTGAGTAATGAATAACCAATACACACCATGTGGTGCACAAACAAAGTCATGTGACTCTCTTGCACCATACTCTGATCACACTGATTGATCATAGATAACACACTTGACTGAACACCACCATGAATACCTCCTTCCACCTCCAAAACTCCTATATTATTGGCTCAAGTATTGTTTTGTTCTAATATACTAATACTATTTTATACTCTCCTTTAGCCAACTCAGGCTTGGACTTCATGCAAGAAGCTTAGGCTGATGAACCTCACTGGCAATACCAATCTACTTTTGCTGTATGTTTTACCAATTATAACATATAGTATTTACTCTATTTATTACCAGGAGAATCTTGAGCCACAAAGTGTAGGCAATGTAGCCTGGAATTCAGGCTCACAAATGGGAAATATCCATGTAAGTGATTTTGGGTGAAATTCTCATATTGCTATTGAAAATCTATTATTTTCAGGCTCAACTTGAAGTTGGCATAGCTCATGCTGAGTTCCAACCAGAGGATTTTGATATGGAAGACAGTATTTTCATGCCAGTGGTAAGTTATACTATACTTTTTAATATTGTTTCAACAGGTAGATCCAATTCAATCTGAGGACTTTGGTATACTTTTTGGTACACTTTTTCTACACTTTTTAGTATGCTTATCATACACTTCTTGGTACACATTTACTGCACTCTTTCCTACACTTTACTGCACTTTTGCTACTACATTGCATAACCCCTTCATGAAAATTCTGCAATGCCTTCATGGGTTAAATTTTATGTTAAGTTTTATTTTAATGCAAAGTGGTTTATTTTGTAGATTTTTTGTTGGTGGTTGGGGCAGATTTATATACTATATATTGCATATTCCCACACCTTTCACCAGTTTACACAACATACACTTTATTATGCCTATAAAAATATTCCCACCCCTTCAGCCAGCTATAAGTGTTATGATACACAATATTGTCAAACTTTTTAACTTATTGCTACAAAGCACATCTTTACATCTTTCAGACTTCAAAGTCATGTGATGTGCATGTGATCATGGGAACCTACATGTGACCATGATCCAGACAAACATGCTGCACACACACCTTATTAATTTCTGTTCTTTCTTTCCCATCATTCTTTTTCTCTCACATCTGCTTCTTTTATCTATTTATAACCAGTAATTGTTCCCATGGACCCTATGGTTCATGCACCATTCTGTAACATATATAAAGTAGAAATAGTTGACTGAGCCCCTCAGTCTAATTCATTTGTTCCTTGTGGCCTATGTTCCTCCTGTGAGTGAATTAAGAAAGATTCACCTCCCTTCTACATCACCTTCCTTCTAAACCACTATGTTAGGTTCTAAGTGTAGCCTTGTCAAGTCCTGCTAGTGTCTGCTCAAGTTCACCCACAACAATAAGTAGAAAAAGAGAACAAGTCTATATAATATATACTGTATACTGCTTATCAATCTTTTTCCATGCTTCAGGCTAATTTGGGGTCTGTCAATAATCATGAATAATATATAGGACAAGAATAGATAACTTCCTTTTCACAATTACATACACTTATCTAGCTTCTATGTGGCTGAGATTCAAATGATCAGATGTCTGCCTAAAATGAGAATTTATATCTGCTTATCAACATCATGATTAGAAAATGATAATGCTATATATACCTTTATGAATTTCTATCAAATGTTACACTTGACTTAGGTAGAGGTGAGCATAGGCTTTGACTGGATCAAAGGTTGTTAGTAAATCAGAGTGGAGAAGTGACTTAGCAGCCCTTCAGGGGTTCAGGGGTTCAATGAAGTCTAGTGCACACTCAGTAGTAGTGTGGAGACTAATCAAGAGGGGTTCCAATACCAGACTTGGTACTAGAGTTCAGAGGATGGTGGGCAAAGCAGATCAACATTAGGAAAAACTACAAAGATACAGATAGGGGTTTATATACCTCCTAGCCTCAGTGATGAGTAATCAAATGGAAAAGCCTAGAATATCATAGAAGATTCTAGGAATACAGCTATAGAACTTAGTAGAAGGTGAAGGAATAGGTTTGTAGAATGGGCTGGAAGGTGGTAGAAACCAGCTGAGCTGGAATAGAGAAAAGGTACCAGATGGGCTAGAACAGCTCAGTTACTAATGAGAAGACAAAAAGAAGATGGGGTTTGGATATAGAGATGAATTGGTGAAGACAAGAAAGAAAGGAAAGTATTGTAAAACTGGACTGATAACTACTTGATTATATTTATCAGGCCATATCTGTTACAAACTTACCTTTGTATGCCCCTATCTCTTCTTTTATCTTATCTTTCTCCATTCTTCATCTTATCTAATTACATAACCTTGCTGATTAAGCAGCATGTGACTCCCCTCTCCCTTCACATATCACCATGATATCATTCCATTTTTACACCTATCCCTGATGTCATATATCATGCATCATGCATGCATACTTTCTTTTTATTTATATTCCTATATGCCTACTATACACTTGAGTCCAGAGCACTCCAGATCATGATGTAGTATTGTACAGTTCCTACTTCATTGGTTTACAGATATTTGTACTAGGTACTATATAAACTGGAGCAACTCAAGATAGAACCTCAGTTCTATTCTCTTGTCTTTTGACCTTGAACTCACTCAAGTACCATTCTCCTGCCTGGTATCCATAATCAAAAGGTACTATGTTCTTGGATCAAAATGTCTCATTGCCATATGAGATACAATCTTCAGAGATAGTTTATCTTGTTCCTAGCTGAGAAACATTACATTACACATACCATCCCTTTACCTCTTCACTGATCACTCACCTCTATTTCCTTTCACAACATGCCCTAACACAATCCTAAACCTTTTTCTTGTTTAGGTCTTCCATGTCTATGTCCTAGTTCTATTGTCTATCTGACTCTGGACAAGACTGTAACAATATCAGCACTTAAAATTCTTCCTGATGGCCATTTCATTCTCCAATGATGACATTTTCCTCCACCAACAATGTTTTACTGACAACAATCCTAATGGCCTTGGAAGACTCAACCCCTGGGAGGCAAAGTATTATATTTCTGTTTCATGTACAATCAATTAACTCTTTTAAGCCTCATTAATCCATCTGATTAACAGTCCTCTGCTTGTTTAATTCATGATTTGAGCTTCAATTAATGACATGATCCTTTTGTCTTTACACCTACTATAGTACATGCTGTAGATACTGATTATTCAATACAGTTATTGTGGTTTCTGATAATTTGTTATGTCTGTCTTAACTACAAGTGCATAATACAATTCTGCTAACATACATCTTGGCAGATATAGCAGTTTGGAAGGTTGGCCAATTCATATACACTTATCTTATCCCTTTTATTATTTGACATTTATTTGAGTTCAACACATGTCTTATTTACTATTCTTCACTGGTTTCTATTACAGACCCTATTATTTTTCCTATATTTCTATCTATTTTTATAATTTTCTAGAATAACTTTTGCATTTAGCCCCTATCACCTGAGCATACTAAATCCCAGGTCATAGACACTGCTCTAGGCCTTTCTCTTCCTGCCCCTGCCATCTAGACCAGTATAGACCATTCTCATAATCAGTAAATTATAACAACTTACATTAACTCATGATTGCCTTATGTTTGCCTCATGACTCATATAATATGCCCATAATCCCTACAACTCCTCATGACTCCTATCAACTCATCATGGCTCCATATTGCATGGTATTGCAAGTGATCACATGCCTAGTCACAAACTGCTTATTTTCTTCTCTCTTTTTCTTTAATTCTTCTCTTGATCCTATACCATAGAGTTTCATGATCACATGTTCTAGATCTTCCTAAGCTTATCCTATTCCTTCCACAGACACCACCCCATGATTTATGCCAATCAGCATATTCTTTACTCTTGGAACACCTCTCAGCTCAAGCTTCCCTGTGAATCTCTTTACTTGTACATTTTCTCTTTTGAGTTTCCCTCATTTGCATGCTCCACCTCACTCTTACTCCTCCTCAGGCCAAGGCTTAGTCCTTTGGGCCTACCTCAGGTGTTACAACTAAGGTAACATCTCATGTCTAGGCCTGTTGTGAGAGGTCTTGAACAAACATTGGCAGCACTCAATGAAGCCTACACCAAAGCTAACACAGCCAAAAACAGAAGAGGAGAGGTAATATAAGAGATAAGGTCTTCCTTAATTTAGCTGCAAGGATGTAGGTCATAGCAAATGAATGGATCAGACTGGGAAGTCCAGTCAACTACTGCTACTTTATATATGTTATAGGATAGTGCATGGACCATAGGATCCATGGAAACAATTACTATAGATAGACAGATGAAAGAAGTAAAGAAAAATGATAATGGAAAGAAAGAAGCAGAAATTAATAAGGTGCATGTGCATTGTGTTTGTCTAGACCATGGCCACATGCATATCACATGACTTTGAAGTCTGAGAAATGTAAAGTACACACTTTGTTGCACTAAGTTAAAAAATTTGAAATTATTGTATATCATAACAAAATCCTCCACAACTATAGTTGACATAGGAAGACTTGTCACCTTCTCAGGACAGAAGCCACCATGTCTCTGAGGTAACCACCCCTCTTTCACAACAGTATTGTTAGATCTAGTATATACAAGTGTAAATTCCTAGACAGTATGTAAAGCCAAAGTTGCCCTCCAGAGGACCTCAGTATTGTCCTCTTGGAGATTTCCCAACTCTTCTAGCAACTATTTGATTTCTATAACTGTTCTCCCTGGTGGCTTGCATTTCTAGTAAGTGTTGGTCATTTCAGTTTTACTCCCCCTTAATTACATTTCAGTGCCACAGTCCTGGATATGTCCAGACCATAAACATTTTCAATCACACAATTCTATTTCCCTCACTACTGTTTCTCTCAGGCTCTACAAAGTCTAATGCATGCAACCATTGTCTATGTTCCATCTACTGATTATCTTTCAGAAGGTCCATGGCTTTCTTATACTCTTCCAAAAAGTTGGTCCTGGAACCACTGGACCATAATATATTGCCTACCTTTGTACAGTACCTCTCATTATTAAATTATGTTGTGTGCCACCTAAGTTCTATTGCATGTTGTCCAGATATTTTTTATTGGAAATAGAACTAAATCTATTGTCTTGAATTGACTGTACAAATATGACTAAATATGATCTCAATAAGGAAATGATAATCATGGATTAGTAATAATTTACACCATTATCATGTGGTCAAGTTGTGTTCTATAGAGTAACTTAGTGGGTTGTCACATGACACTGATATACTTATCAAAGTTACATTCTATATATGCAAATTTAAATCTTTGTGATTTTCCTATCTTCACAAGGACTGAGCCTTCCCCATTGGTGCTAACTGGAAATTAAATTCATGTTATTTGATCAGTACAATGCCAGTATACATATAGTATACTGGAGAACTAATTGTCTTTGCAGTTTGCAATGTTAGACAGCACTGTAGTACTGCACAGCTGAAAGTTGAGGTGAGACTGGGCAAATAAATTGAGGTGGACATAGAGTGGGTGATGAAGACATGATGCAATTGAGCATAGACTGTTTCACCAAATGTACAAAGGCAGTGCTGAGCAGAAAGGTACCACATTATTGCTGATGTTGTACTAGCATGTTGGTTGGTCTGCCAGATGTCTAGAAACCATTAGCTGTGACTTTGTTTGAATATCATTAGGCACTTATGTACTTGTATTAATGATGTGGTAGCATAAAGCCATTCATTGATGGTGATACATTCAGATCCTACATTGTATTATGACCTAGTAACAATGGAACACCAATGCATAGTTGGTTTACATACTACTTATCAAGAGTAGTAGTCCAATGGTCATTATAATCTATTATTGAAGGATGGAGTCAAAGAAGTTGGCCCTAACTAGACTATGGAGGAGGAAATAAAAGAGGAGGGTGAGATAGGCAAAGAAAGCCAAGTTGAGCAAACCAAGATATACAGTATATTGTGTGGGTTAAAGTTAAAGAGTAAATACAGGCAGAGCACAAATATATATATTGTACAGTAGAATAAGGGCAGGCAAGATGAATATAGTAATGTATATAAGGGTAGACACAAAAAGGATGGAAGGAATCAAAACTACAAGGTTATGTGTAAGAGAATACAGCCAAGGAGCACTGTCTGTTTTGAAGAATAAAATCAAGATGGAAGAATATGAAACAGGTAAAATAGGCATGGGAGAAATAGAATTAGAAGGGCAGTGCATATTTGAAGAGAATTGGAGATGAGAAAGAGTTCATCCAGGATGTGTCTGGCATAGTGTACTCCTGCAAGTTGTGCATGATCTTATCTCAAAGTAAGCATCCTAGGTAATCAAGGGAAAGGGTAGAGGAAAATAAGGGGGGGATATCCATAACTGTAACACATTGGACAAGGCTGGCAGCTTGAGCTGTGGAAATGAAGGAGTCTGAGATGGCTGAGGGTGAACAAGGGACCTCAGGTGGCTGAGGGCAAGAGTGGAAAGTTGATGAGAAAGGGCCAAGATCTGGAAATGGAAGATCCAAAATGATGGGGGATCCTGCTAAGAAAAGACAATGTGGCCTCCCCTTGAACTTGAACATGACCAAATACAAACACAAATGGTCCTGTTTGTATTTATGTTTGTTTGTTATTCACTTCAAGCCATCCAATCATATTCATAAATCCATGTGAACACAAAATCTACTGTCTATATTTATATTTGTTCACATTTGTGTTTGTCTTCCACCCCCATTCATATATAAATGTGAACCCAAATGCTTGCATTCATGTTCATGTTTATCTCCACACCCCTACCCTCACCCTCACCTCCACCCCTACCACAGACCTGTAGATAAATTTATGCTATGAGTATGGATACAGGTCAGATTCCAGCCACCCACAGGCTAACCCATGTCATCATCTAGCTCAATCCAGACACAAAGGTAGACTTATGGAGATCATCAAAGCCAAGTGCTGATACAAAAAATGGATGAAGGAGGCAGCTAAACAGTGTAAAAACATACTTGTCTCATTGTCCAAGTGTAAATGTCCATGTCAAAAGCTTTTGACTGTGCCCAAGCCATATAATCATTTATGTTCAAGCAATCCAAGTGACTGAGTCTGAGTTCAGATTATCTGAATCATAAATATATATTTTTGTAGCATGCAACAAAAGTAATCATATTATGAAATAAAATATGTTGATTGCACACCCATATAGTGTGTCCTGGTTCCCATGTGACATGTCCAAGTTCAAATGATCCAGAATCTTAATGATGCTTTTTCAGATTTACTGAGACCTAAGTAAAAAAGTCAATGCAAGGAAAAAAAAGCAGGAGAATGTAGGGGTATTTTCTTTGGCTATTATTCATATCTATTCCTGCCATCAGACATGAGAGAGTTATGTTTTCCTGATTTTTGAATTATTGAAAGGAGAGAGGGGAGAAACATAACATATTGTAATGGACAATTTGTTACATTTTTGACTTTTTCTTTTGTTATTCTGAGACAAGCAAAGTCTCCAGATGAAACTGGAGTAAAATGGATGGGGAAGTCATGGGATAATTTCAGGGTAAAACAGAGATATGATAAAAGTGGTGATATTATTGATGAGGTATATGTGTCAGATGATAGGATAGGAATTGATCTTGAGGGATGTCATTAGTTAGAGACAATGGAACCAGAATTTTCATTTGCCAGCTCTTTATCATATATGTTTGCCAACTTGTCCAGTCCTTCATTGTCCTGGTCTGTAATTGAGATGACCAGAATCAAAAGGTAGGTGAGTCTAATGGTGTATGGCTTCAGCTTCCTCCATAAGTGTTTGATTAAGATGCTCTGCTCAACCATTTTGCTGAGGGGTTCATGGAATGGGGGTATGGTGTTTAATTCCTCTGGATGTGAGGGTATAACCAGATTGATTATTAGCCCAAACAAACAATTACATACATATTCTAATGTTTCAGTGATATCTGATGTTCACCTTGATAAAACAATAGTCACATAACCAGAATAGCCATCTACAAAGGTCATAAACCATTTACAGTGACTCCAAAAACTGTTCCAATGTTTTGTAGTTTTGGAGTGTATGTGGAATAGCAGTTGTAGGCGTGGGAACCCCGCTTAGCATTGGTGGGAGCATATGACATACCAACCCCTGGCTACCTGCTGACCTCATACTCACATGATTCGGCTCAGGGGTCGCTGAGATACATCCATTTTAAAATAGGGACACCATTGGAACAGTTTTAGAGCTTTTGAAAT
>JBBPQV010001395.1:0-10497 GCA_038092675.1 Boletus rufocinnamomeus
AAGCTGTCACGTGTCACAAAGGGGTCTGACAAATTCACCTGGGATTCCCAAATTGGAAGCCTAATCAGCCACAGTCCAAATAAATGTTGTAATGCATAATTAGGCTTCCTACTCACTTTTTCCCAACACCAGCCATAAATCCTATCCCAAATACGCTGACTTTGCGTAGTAGGGAAGGAGGCCTCTTAGGTAGGTACATCCAGCACGTGATCCGGATAACCGTTCCTGGCTTCCCGGTGCCACCAGCACAGCTAGTTGTGCCACGCAATCCCTTTACTAGCTTTCCACGCCCCTACCCTTCTCGCCATTGTCGTCGTCGTCGCTGTCGTCACCGTTCTCCTCTTTGTTGTCGCTGTTGTCGTCCCTGCCATTGTCGTTCTCCTCTTTGTTGTCCCTGCCGTTGTTGCTGCCGTTGTCATTCTCCTCTTTGTCGTCCCTGCCATCATCCTGCCATCGTCGTTCTCCTCTCCTCTCTGTCCTCTCCACTGTTCCTGCCGTCATTCTTTCCTGCCGTCGTCCTTTCCGTCCTCTCTGTTGTCCCTGCCATCGTGTCATCTCTGCCGTCGACCTCTCCCGACCTCTCCCGTCCGTTCCTGTCGTTGCCCTCTCCCATCCTCTCTGTCATTCCTGTCGTCGTCCTCTCCCGTCCTCTGCCTCATTCTCCCCCATCTTCTCTATTACCCCTGCCATCGTTCTCGCCGTCCTCACCTCTTTGCTCACTGTCCTTGGTCTTTCCTCACCGTTGCTGCGCACGCATCTCACCACTGTGTCATTCACTTTGCCCTCAACACTATGCTCTTTGTCCTGAACATCAACCTCGTTGCCATCATTATACTGTTGCCCTCATTCTCATCTCCTCCAATGTTGTGTTTTTCCTTGCCATTGCAGTCCCCGTCCTGAGATCAGTCTGGGTATTGTCCCACTCTCTCTTCACCACTTGCCTACCAACACCCTCACTCTGTAGATGTTGCTCTTTACCTATGCTTTCAATACTATCCTGGTTTCAATTGCCCTCCATACCTCAACCTTGCCCTCAGGTAGTCGGCATCAATTACGTTGTGGTGCATTTTGCACATGTGCTTGCTGCGCACGGATGCTGAGACCGTATCCGGGCATTGGGTAATTAGTGCACTTTCCTCACGTACGTTCCATTCTATTTTTGGATATCGTTTGCACTGAAAAGTCTGCAGATCCATTGAAGTGTGTAACTGTGATCTATGCAACTCATATTGTACTTAGAAGAGGGACACAGCGGAACTGTCAAATGTAAGCAACTCATCAGCAAGATCCAACAAGTCATCGTTGGTGATAGCCCCATCACCTGGCAAACTTTGTGTAGCAGCAGCTTTGCCAGCCTCCAGTAAACCTTGTGCAGTGGTGGCTATATCAACCTTGCCAGTGCTGACATTGGGCAAAGCTTGCATGGCAGCAGCGGCGGCAGCTGTGTCAGCGTCGGGTGAACCTTGTGTGGTGGCGGTGGCTGCTGCTGCTGTATCGCCCTCGGGTGAACCTTATGTGGCGGTGGCTGCTGCTGCTGCTGTATTGCCCTTGGGTGAACCTTGTGCAGTACTGGCTGTGCCAGCAGCGTCCATTCCAGCATTGTTCTGTGTTCCAGTAGTAGCAGCTGCACAAGCGACAGGGTCAGAATGGGCTATTGAGAAAATATTTAGGGATGGTTACCAGAGCCTTGGTGCTTGTTCTCGTCGCCTTCTTCACTGACCATTTCGGCACTTTTGTGCTTCTTACGACTCTGAGCTTCGGAGTCATTTGTAGCCTGAGTGCATTTCTTTCCTTTATCGGAGCGGGTATGACGCATCGGTTCATTGATCTCCCCACATTCCAGCCGCTCATTCCTTTCTTGTCTACATTCCTCAACCTCCAAGTCAGACAATTCTTTCCAGTGTGTAGTCCCCACTTCCCACTTCCGCAACAAGGTCTCAAGCTGAGACAGTGAGCTAGAGGCAGAACTTAGGTTTGCAAATGGAATCAAATCAGGCCAGCCTTGGATGGCAACCTTGTAACGAGAGACAACATTCCAAAAGTAGTATGCCCACTGCATCTTTGCATTCGGGTCGCGCATAATCTCCTCTATGGCAAGTCAGTTGATTAGCAGTTCCTGAAATATAAGCATGCTTACGTAGTTTTTTGTTTATGATTGTACGAATCAAAGTGCGTACATTCGAAACACGTTGTTGGTGGTTCTTGGCTGCTCCTGCAATGCTTTATGGTTCATCATGATACTGCATAGATGACAGGCGAAAAAACCTTTGATCCCCTGTATAGCAAATCCCTCCATCTTCCCAATAAAGTCCTGTGTATCTATGCCCATGACCGAGCCCATGAAATCTTTGACACTGTCAGTCGAAAAGGCAACACTGCAAAGTGGAAGGTCTGTAGTTCCTCGTGTTGCATAGAGCAGAGTCTCCACACCCGTCCGTGCCTGGAGATTATCAAGCTAGAAATACATATTAGTTGTTATCGCTGCAATAAATAAATATCATGGATGGGCCACGGCGCACTCACCTCTGTCTCCACCGCCTTCAATGTCTGGGTAACATCATTAACTTTTGATCGGGTTGATGCGCAAACACCAACTGCCTTCATTACCCTGAACTCAGCAAATTCCTCGATGAGATTTTCCTTGTCCGAGGCAGTGAGGTTATGATACTCTGCACAATTCACCTTTATGAGGTCAGGTAATGTAGTCTTGCCTGCTGAAGCTGCACCATTGTTAAGTATAGTTGTTTTGTGCAAAATAAATAAATACCATTTTCATCTGCGCTATTGGCTGAGCGAACGCTGCGCCATTTCTTCCAGCAAAACACATTCCATGTGTTAATTTTAGTCCATCGAGAGCAAAACTTCATATGACCTAGATGGAGCTCATTTTGCACACGACGGACACTCTTGTGGTGTTTCAAGGCAAGCTCCATGGTGGCATTGTCCAACACCTTCCAAGTCTCCTGCAAGTCATGCTGGAAGCGGGCGGCCTTCTGGTGCTGGTTTATTTTCAGTGTCGCACGAGCCTCGGCAGTGAGGTGAACCCTCAGGCGTTGATTGCATGGAGGGCGTGAAGGCTGGACTCGGCGGGAGCCATTCCTGTTGATGAGAGAGGCAGGCGACACCATGAGAGGGCAACTTGAGAGGGCGACCCAATCGTCCCTGCACACACGGTGGTTTTTAATGGGTGAAAGACAGGGGGGAAGCAGTATATTCAAAGGTTGCTAGACAGATTCAGTTTGATATGCGAACATAGGGAAAAAAAAAGAAGGAAGGGCCAGATGGAAAATTTACAGAAAAAAAAAAGCTAGAATGTAAATCAAACAAGCCAAGGCTGCAACACCAAGTAGTACATTGAGCATCATATTGAGGATGGAGATCTTGGGTTTCTGCAATATGAATTAGGATTGTCCCGGTTTGGATAAGAGGAATGTAGACGGGTCCAGACATACCGTAATTATGGAAAAACCAGGGGTGTGCTTAAGATCTGCAGCAAGTGCCGCAGACAAATTGAATTCTTCCTCATATGACAGGCTCCATGGCGTAGATCTGAGGACAGCTTCCCAACGGCTGCTGTGCACGGTTTGGACAAGTATATGCAAGCGAGGGAGTAGTGCGTCCCCAAGATTAAAGCGATCAAGTACAGCATCCATGTTTGGTCCAAGGCTTATGAGAGGGGAACTGGATGATGCAGCATCGGGAGGAACGACAAGGCGAACCGGCTCCACTGCCAAGGTTTCCACGGGTACATATTCAAAAGCATCTGCAGGGCGACGGTGCCATTGACGAAGGGTGATGGGTGTGCTGGGCGGTCACACCTTGTTAGCCATGATCACTGCAGATTCACGAACGGCAGCAGAGGGCGAGAGGTGCCGGGTATCGTCTGACAACGCAGGCTTTGCATCGGCACTAAGTGCTGTGCACTGGATGCGCGCAACAAGCGGACTTAAAGATTGAGGGAGATGATTTGGCCTGTTGGGACTGATAGAATCTGCAAGTTCTGTATGAACGTTAGTGGCGCTAATGTGAATGAGCTCGTACAGACATACTACATGGCTTTGGAGCAGTGATCAACTCAATTTTACAATGCTCGGAAAAGTGCTGCAGGTAAGGGATTGTGAATTCTTGGCAGAAAGCCTGAACCAACATGGCTGTGTCACCGTTGATGCGCTTGTCTCGAATGAGCTTGCGCGGGGTGACATAGAGGTCAACAGTAATTTTCTCTGGGGTTATGTTGGCTGGTGCGTCGAAGCCTGGGCACCTGATGAGAAGGGAGATTCCTGCGTCCAAACGGTCCTGCATAGTTATCTGGTAGGGAATTTGAGTAGTCATGTATGTAGGCTAATAAACGTGGACGTTACTGCATCAAAAACATCAGCAAGCGAGGCCTCAACTAACTCCGTCCTGCTAATGCCTTTGGGATCGGTTTGCTTGGCGGGATTAAACATTATGTATGCTGGGTGAAGCCCGTCTGGTGTTTCCGTATGAGAATGTGTGCCATCTTCACTTGCGCGATGTCGAAGGAGTGCTCAGATCGCTGCCTGACGCTGGCTGCTACTAAACCCTTGAGCAAACAATGACAAGTGCATAGCGTTGATTGCTGCCAGTGTGAACGGGTTTCAGTTTTCAAGTGCGGTTTTACCATCCGTGGATGTGTTGCTCTGAGGGGGCAGAGTCATGGGGTGAAGATGAGGTGCATTCTGTTGCACGAGCAGTCTAAGTAACTTACATATATCGCTAAGGATTTTATTAACACTGCAGGCGCATCAGAAAGACGTGTAAGACTCACCGAATGTGCATACAATAGATACCCCTTCAAGCACGGAAGTCTTGATATCGAGCAATCAAACAATTTGCACGGCTGATTATGATTGCTGAGACACGGTGTGAGGTAGTTGATAGTGGCACTGATCGATTCACTCATGCGGCTATCGTACATATGACCGGTGTGTTGTCGCTGCACCGTTAAATCGTAAACACCAACCAAGATATAATAAATGTACTCGTCGTGTAAAATACCTTCTCTCCATTATTCTCAGATTGTTATTCTGACCAGTGTGTTGTCGCCGCACCGTTAAATAGTAAACACCAACCAAGATATAATAAAATGTACTCGTCGTGTAAAATATCTTCACTCTGTTATTCTCAGATCATTATTCTCAGATCAGTCCAATTGTGCCAGAAACAAGTATAGATGTAGACACCAAGTATAAACATAATGCATACACGTCGTCAATCAGTAATATTGTGTAAAAAATCTACCATAGAATGGATTTCCACTTCATGATCTTCACGGTCCACAAGGTCATCGTCTCCGGGATCATTGATATAAAGTCCGTACATGCCATCAAAGACCGATGATAATTCTACAAAACAATCAGAATAAACAGTGATAGATGGAAACGTAGAACTCACCATGATCGAGCTCGCTTCGAGAGGCAGTAGAAGTGGGGATTGAGGCCATGCTGCTCACATCACCCGACGTCACATCTCCATCAACAAAATCAGTTGCGGCCATCTGTTCATCCGGCAAACAAGTATCTTTCAAGCGGATCCCAAACTGTTTATGTCCTATTGACCCATATTTCTTCGCGATGCGATGTAAGCGATCAAGATGAAGCATGTTCATCATAGCATGGGGTTGGTGTAGACGCTCAAGTTCACCGGCAAGGAGTGGCTGAGACTCATGAAGCCTTGTGATACATGCCACTATTTCGTCTTCTTCATCACGTATGGCTGTTCACAAGCGGTAGACCTCAGTGTGAAGTCAAGTAATTTCTTCTCGCACACAACAAAGTTTAAAGAACTTAGCTGTGGCTTCACGTACGGCGGGTCTGGCCCACTCCCGTTCTCAGATGTCGTCCCATGCGAGTTGAAGTAAATTAAATTCCCCTAGAAAGGTATATTTGGTGATGTCCTTCCACGAAACAGAGGGACGGGGGTGTGTGAGAGCTGCGGCTTGAGTGTTGTACCGGGTGATTGCTTTCCAAATCGCGTCCGATCTCCGTTGAAGAGCCTTGCTAATTTGCTGGTGCAGCTTGTAGCCTATAATGGAATATTTGTATTGTCGGAATGCTCAGGTAAAATGACGTACTGGTACCTGACATCACAACCTTTTCCAACTCAAACAGGCGCATGACCACCAAGCGCTCCAGCTCTCCCAATGCCTCATGATACTTGCGAAGCTTCACCTCATCCTTGTAGCGATTGTATTCTGCACCACCAATCTCCCATGGCGACTTGAGACCAAGCTGCACCTGGAGGTGTGCTGCGAGTGCTTCGGCATTTTGCAACTTTGCATAGGCGAGGTCAACACGGATGCGAGCCTGGTGGATTATGGCGGCAATCGGGCGGTAATCGCCCTCAATAACGCTTGTCAGGGCTACGTTGGCTGCTTCGCACGCCATATTCCATTCGACCCTAACAGTAGTTATGGCAGTCATATATAATGTAATGAGATCAAACAAACAAATACATACCTTTGCTCTTCAAGTTCATCAAGTACTTGCACATAATGAATGCGAGTCTGGTCCTGTGGTGGAGGTTCTTTCAAGGAAATAAGATACACACGTTCTTCAGCCAAAAAACGTGGGAAATCATCATCAGTGAGATGAAGCATAGCCTTAAGGATGGAAAGTTCTGCACTTAGCGTGTGAATGGATTGTGTTGCTTCTCAGTAATGGTTATGAATGAAACATGCTAGATGAATATTAGGTGGGTTAAGATAAATGGGGAAAAGCCATACTGAGTGCTTCATATTTGTCTTCATTCCAGAATGCGAAGTGCTGCTCTATCGCCTGGTGGCGGTGGAACCGCATCGCATGGCGCATGCTTTGGGCTAGCTCGTTGGATGCCGAGAACACGTGCTCACATCCTTCCCCCTCTGTATTTCCGGTTCCTTCGATGTACGTAGGATGCCAGTCCAATTGACAAAGGCGGTTGTGCGCATGCCCATGGAAGGCACCAGTCATGAATCGCAAGCGAAGTTCACATATCTTCGGTCCAATGATGCTGGCATTGGCAGTTTTCGCGAACGCGCAACCAATATTGTAGGCGCAGCCACCATTCTTGCTGTACACCGAAAGAAGACGATTGACGATCGCCAAGGGATATTTTGCCCTATTCCAATATTAGAATGCCAAACTCTCTCGTGAATAGATTTGTACTTACTGTTCACCACTCTTGACCATATCACAGGCCAAGAGAATAAAACGATGCCGGCATGTTGCAATAAATATTCCGGATTCCTCGAAAACTGACAAGGTCTTCTTCCGTATGTCAGCTTTGGCATTGCGCCACTGGTCAACACAGTTGAAGACATTGGGATGCTTGGGCGTCACTGCCTCCTCCCAATCATCATCGTTGTGCAGATTGGTAGAAACAGCATTGGGTGGCTCAGTCTAAATGATATGTCAGCAGACAGCATGTATTTTCATAAAATCAATGAACATTTTTGGCCTTTACCTCATATTGAAATTGGTTGACATCCTCGTTACTTAACCAATAGCTCGATCTTGCAACTCGAGAATCTTCCCGAGGAATTGTGCCATACACAGTGCTGTCCCATTGCTTCAAACTGTTGTTGCCGTCAATTGAAACGAGCCAGTCAAATGTCATTTCCGGCTCATCTTTGAGTCGGTAAAAGCATGCTGGACACTTGTTTTGAAGTCTCCATTCTTGGGAATTATGGTCGAGGGCCTTACGAATGCGTTCCTCAACTTGATGGACAATCTCGAGGTATATGTCATAGGCAATGGAGAGCTGGGAGCAGAGATAGGGACGATATGGCACCTGTCGCACGTAAATATATATTCAGTTATGGCATCATATCCAAACTTACATTATGAAGATGACACAGAGTTTTGCATTGTGCCTGAATGCTGAAACGCGGACAGGAATGATGTGCTTGCCGAAAAGCTGCAAGGGTACGAATGGAGAAAGCAACAGTGGGGACAACAGGTGAACAGCCCAGATATCCGTGAGAAATGAGATTCTCGTTGGGGAAGAGATGGTGTGGCTGAGCCAGAAGCGTCGCCTTTCGTCTGCCTATGCATTTGTCAAAGAACGCCAATTGAATCAGGCTGGGGCACTCACTGAAGATATCGACAAGTTCAATTCCACTAATTGTGCTGGCAAGATGTGCTGCAGGCACATCATGCATGTCGTGAAGTTCATCAGTTGGGAAGCCATCACCAGAATCGTGTGAATGGAAGTCCATGTAAGCCTCGATGAGGCGGGGTATCTGGGCACTCCATTGATTAGTTTGGGTCTCAATGTGATCCCGGCGGTCTCAGGTATCTGGCGCACGCCTGAAAGATTAGTCAGAAGAGAAGAAAACATGAGAAAAAAAGAGCGAACCATCCAGCCACCTGCTCAGTAAGTTGGGAGAACTCGTCGTCGTCATCGCTATCATTGCCGTCGTCGTGATCAGAGTCAAAGCTAGTGTGTGGAATGTGTGCGTCGTATTGAATATCCATGCCTAAGTCTTCAAACATCCGGTCCACATTGTCCTGGTCCTCTGGAGATAGCACTATCATAACAAATCAGTACCTAGAAAAGAGTATATAGTTCTCGAGAGAAAAGACACCTTGAAGATCTGCAGCACACTGCTCACTGATGGCACGAAGACGATCAGCCTGTTTTCCTGCCCGCAGAGTGGTGGTGTGGCGGGCATGTCCTTGGAATCCATGGATCTTAATTGATTTTGACAATCCCGCAAACCTTTTTGTATGGTGGGACATGGATGCCAGTGCTGCAAAGTGAATGACATGGTGGTGAGATGTGCGCAGCAACGGCGAGGAAAGACCAAGGACAGTGAGCAAAGAGGTGAGGACGGCGAGGACGACGGCAGGGGTAACAGAGAAGACGGGGGAGAACGAGGCAGAGGACAGGAGAGGACGACGACAGGAACAACAGAGAGGACGGGAGAGGGTGACGACAGGAACGGACGGGAGAGGACAGGAGAGGACGGGAGAGGACGGGAGAGGACGGGAGAGGACGGGAGAGGACGACGGCAGGCATGACAGAGAGGACGGAAAGGACAATGGCAGGAAAGGATGATGGCAGGAAAGGACAATGGCAGGAAAGGACAATGGCAGGAATGGCAGAGAGGATAGAGAGGAGAGGAGAATGACAACGGCAGGGACGACAACAGTAGGGAATGGCATGGGTAACCAGTGGGTATTGCAGGTTGTACCCATACCCATACCCGCGGTATTTCCATACCCATACCCATGGGTATCATACCTGTACCCCAGGTGGGTATACCCACGGGTTGGGTAGTTTCAACGAGGGCGGCAAGAGGTGCAATCGTGCAACGCACGAATTATTCCCGCATTGCACGGTTGCACCTCTTGCACACTGAGCAGTGAGGGCCTATATTGGCAGTTGAGCATTTCTGTTGCTCCTGCAGGACGAGGGTGAGGACAAGGACGAGATGAGGACGAGACAAGGGACAGCACAATGCACGCAATTGTGTGTGTTGTGTCGTTCCTCGTCCTTGTCGTCAGTCAGGGGTGAGGGTGAGGGTGAAGTGAGGACGAGGACGAGGCGCGCGTTGTGTCGTGCATCCTTGTCATCTCTGTTCCCTCATTCGTCGATGTCGTCGGTTGAGGGTGATATGAGGATGAGGATGAGGACGAGATGAGGAATGACACAATGCACGATTGCGTGTGTTGTGTTGTTCCTCGTCGTCGCCGTCAGTCGAGGGTGAGGTGAGGGCCAGGGCCAGGACTAGGGTGTCAGGTGGGTGAGGTGACTCAGGTGAGGACCAGGATGAGGACAAGACGAGGAACGACACAACATGCATGCGTCGTTCCTCATCATCGTTGTCAGTCGAGGGTGAGGGCAAGGACAACTCGGGGCGAGGACACATGTCGTTCGTCGCCTGTCATCGTCTTCGGTTGAGGGCAAGGTGAGGAGGAGAGGGCCAGGGCGAGGACAAGGACGAGGGCATCGGGTGGGTGAGGTGAGGGTGAGGACGAGGACGATGCGCCACGTTGTTGTCAGTTGAGGTGAGGTGAGGTGAGGCAAGGCAAGGCGAGGGTGACGATGACGACGAGACATCGCATTGTTCGTCATCACCGTTGTCGGTCGAGGGTGAGGTGAGGGCAAGATGAGGATGAAGACGAGACGAGGGACAGCACAACACACACAATTGCGTGCATTGTGTCATTCCTCGTTGTCGTCGTTGGTCGAGGGTGGGGGTGAGGGTGAGGTGAGGACGAGGATGGCTGCATCGTTCCTCATTGTCACCCATGTTGCGTCCGAGTCGTTTGTCGTCAGTTGAGGGTGAGGCCTTGAGGTGAGAGTGGTGAGTCTGTCGAAAAAATACAATAAACAAGCCACGACTTACCTTGGAATTACCATAATAGGTAATAAACCCGTGGTGCAGGTACAGGTAAGGGTACAGGTATGGCACGGCGCTACCTGTACCCGTACCCATACCCGCGATATTTCCATACCCGTACCCATGGGTACGGGTATGGTCATGGGTCA
>JBBPQV010001396.1:0-10497 GCA_038092675.1 Boletus rufocinnamomeus
TGAGGCAGAAGCTTGGTTCATAATACAACAACTAGAAACAGAACTAGCCCAACCTGTCGTTCAGAGAACCACAAGGACATTATGAGACTGACGAGGATTACAACAGCCCTCACATCTCCCCACCATCACCTTCCACTCCACGACAACAAACAATGTCCACTGATGCCACACAAATTGCCACACTTGGAGCACAGCTCACAGCCCTTACGTAGCAGCTGCAAATGCTTACCATGTCAGGTGTACACTTGACCAACACTGAAGTAAAGGTCTCAAAGAAGGTCAAAGTAGTTCCTGACCCAAAACTTTACAATGGGAGCTACAACAAGTTTGACAAATGGTTCATTTGTCTAAATATTTTCATCAATGCAAACCTAGAAACATTCAACACAGACAAGAAGAAGGCAATTGCCACCTTGTCAAGAATAGGCTCTAGGGAGGGCAGAGACAAAAACAGCACTGGCATATGGGCGCAAAATCAATTAGCCAAATACATGTGTGGGTCGCTTCACATGTGGCCAGATGACCAGGAGCTTGCAACACTCCTTAAAGACCATTTCAAACCCAGCATGGATGCTAACAACACAATGGACCTGCTCACACAGATGAAGCAAGGTCCCAAGGAACAAACTGAGTCTTTCTTAACTCAGTGGGTTGTCCAATATGAATGGTCTCAATGCAGAGACAACATGGGAGTTTATCTCCTAGAAAAGAATATCCATGATGAGATCATAAAACATATTTTTGTCAACGGCCAAAGGAAGAAGTACATCATGCTGTACTTAATTGAAATCAAGAAGACTGGGAATCTGTTATGGTTTTGTGACACCTGTCACCCGTGACCCTCTCACGACCACGTGCTCTGGAAGCACCACGCCTTTTCCTCCTTATCATGGACCTCCCCTATTGTATTACCAGATCGTACTCAACGATCAAGACTCGCGGATACGACATTTCCCCTCTAACGGACAACCCCTGGCCTTACGCCTCGGATGGGCTCTTGACTTCGACTGGACATTCACCCATTGGACGTCCCCCGGACGTAGCGTTTCCGTGCTACACAAGGACTGGATCTTCCCTGGAGTTTCCCTGGATCATCCCCAGATCCGACTCCTCACGGTTGGGCTGTGGCTCATCGCCTCACAGATCCTAGATCTTCCGACACACTGCCTCGTGATCCTACATCACCTGAGCATTGCCACGTCGATCCTAGATCACCCGATCTTTGATCCTATTATACCCGTTCCGGTTTCTCCCTCACATCATGTGACATGCGACTCGACGCGTCTCGGACACGGTTTCACCTACCCTAAATCTCCATTACCATATCTGGTTAGACTGGCCCTAAACCACTGTACTAGTATATAATTACGAGCGGAGCTTGTACTTATCTCTAACCAGAATCTACTCATTCATACCCTGGGTTCTCTGCTCAACAAGAGCTCTTGGTAGACAATTCGGTTCCTTTGACCAAGGTTGGTCATCGTACACTCGCCTTCTCGCTCTCTCTCTCTCTCGTCGTCATCGTCGCCGACATCGACCTCGACTCGGTTGTCGTCTTCAAGGACTCTTGAAGAGTAGCGTCTCAGGTTGGAGTTACTTGTTACGGGTAAAACCGTAACAGAATCTTCTTGAATCATTCGCTCTCCAGAGCAACCAAGGACAAGTCTGGCAGAACCAGACACAAGGAAGCTCCTCAGGAGCATGTACATATGGCGGCTTTGGCGATTCCATGGATATTGATGCTGTCCGCACTGGCAAAGGCAAGTGCTTTAATTGCCAAGGACCCCATCTTGTTAAGGATTGTCCCAAACCCAGAAAGGAATGTGGGGAATGCAAAGGGCATAGCTGAAGGTGCAGCAAGTATTGCAATGTATGCGTGAATATGAGCAATTCATCTGGCACAAATGAGGATGCTGGAAAGGGAGCTGGGACCGATGCAAGAATGAAGCAGGTCGCAGCAATGGACTTTGAGGCCACCAAGGCCTATTTTGCAGATTTCTTGGCTAACAAGTCAGGAAAAGAGTAAAGTCACTGAATAAACCAGGTGTTCAGTCAACTACAGACAAAAAGAAAATAGAAAATAATACAAAAAATAGTTTTTCTGTACTTTCATCATATGATGAATATGGAGAAGAAGAACATGAGTTCTTCGACTCCCAAAATAGGACTTTATTTAATGATACAAACGATGAACTTTCTACTTCTCAAACCCAGACTGGGTCTCACAAAAGTGAGCTTGCTGCAGGGGAATGCAGGCTTAATTTGGTCAAGAAAAATACAAATTTTTTTTATGAATGATGATAATTATGAAACCCCGGAATGGATCTGTCTCAGATCTGTAAAAACAAAACAAGAAATCAACCTCAAAATCAAGGTAGCCTCAGCTACAACCAAATACAAAATGCATGAAACACACATGCTCCTAGACAGTGGAGCTAATGGCATTTTTGTAGATGCCAAATGGGCCAAGGACAATAAACTTTTGCTTATGAAACTCACATGAACCATATCCATATTCAATGTGGATGGAACCAAGAATTCCACAGGAGATATCTCTCACACTGTGGAGATTATCATCAACTACCAAGGACATCATAAGAAACTAGTAGCAGAAGTCACCGACCTGGGAAAGAACCCAGTAATTTTAGGATACACATGGCTGTCCAAACACAACCCAGAAATCGACTGGCAAACAGGATCAGTATGACTCACACATTGTCTGTGGACATGCTATCTATTATCCAATCGACCCATATTCATCAGAACCCTAGAAGAAAGGGAAATGAATGACATGCCATACATCTACTGTTGCCTAAAGAAGGTAACAACTGAGCAGCAGCAGAGTGTGTCAGTTACTGAGAAGACCGTGGAGCAAATGGTTCCCAAGGAATTCCACCAATTCCTAGACATATTTTCAAAGAAGCACTCTGAAAGGATGCCTGAGAGAAAACCTTGGGACCACACAATTGACATGAAGCCAGGATTTAAACCCAAAAAGGGAAAACTATACCCTGTGTCTGTCAAGGAACAAAAGGAAGTTTCCAATTTTGTAGATGAACAATTACAAAAAGGGTATATCCAACCTTCAAAATCTCCACAAATGTCACCAGTCTTCTTCATTCCGAAGAAAGATGGAAAGAAATGCATGATACAAGATTACTGATACCTAAATGAATGGACAGTAAAGAACAATTATCCACTGCCACTGATCTCCCAATTGGTCAACCAATTGCGGGGTGCAAAATTGTTCACAAAAATGGATCTCAGATGGGGATATAATAATGTATGCATCAAAGAAGGTGATGAATGGAAAGGTGCCTTCATTTGTCATAGGAGAAGTTATGAACCATTGGTTATGTACTTTGGTCAAACCAATTCCCCAGCCACATTTCAGGCCATGATGAATGACATATTCCACAACATGCAAGCAGTCATCATCATATACATAGACAACATCCTCGTGTTCACTAAAAATGAGAAAAGAGGAACACGATGCAATCATACTAGAAGTCCTCAAATGACTCCCAGAAAATGACTTATTTATAAAACCAGAAAAATGCATGTTTCATACAAAGAAAATTGATTTTCTAGGCATGATTGTCTCAGAGGAAGGAATTGAAATGGAACCAGGCAAAGTAGAAGCAATCCAAAAATGGCCAGTTCCCACAAATGTAAAAGGAGTACAGAGTTTCCTTGGACTCACCAACTTCTATTGGCAATTTATCAAAGACTTTTCTATTGTGGCTAGACCACTAAATGATCTCACAAAAAAGGATCTCATGTGGAGATGGACAGAAAAAGAACTGTTAAAGTCTGGAAGTCTGAAGGTCCGGAGTTTAGCAGAGTTAGTCTGGTGCTATTCATACCAGAGCTCAGCTGTTGCCTAAGATGGGCAAGAACAACTGTATTTACCTATTCATACCAGAGCTATGGTGTTACACCTGACCCAGGTAGGGGCAAGTATAGGCTTTCATCGAAGTGAAGGTTCAAGGAATCAACAAGGATCAGCAAGATCTGAAGGTCGATGATTGACCTGTTTCAGGGATCATCGCGAAGACGGCTCAAGGAAGCTTCATTATTGGATGTAGTTAATATCTGAATAGAAGCAGCGTGCACTTGAGAGTAGCATGAAGACTTGGTCGAGGGTTACTCGAGAGACTAGGACAAGGTTCAAGGGTTTGAGGGTAGTCAAAGGTAACTCCTCACATGAAGAGCTATAAGCGATGGTGGTGAAAGCAGACTAAGATTGAAGAGACCTGTACATGACAACATGAGGGTTTATATACTGCCTAGCCTCAGCGATGAGTAAGCAAGAAAGAACATGAAAGAACAATCCGGAATGTGCTATAGTACAAGGCGAGAACCCAAAAGAATGGAATAGAAGGGTACTCGCAAAATGGGGTAGAGCACAATGGAAACCCGCAGTGTGGGGATGGAAGTATTGGAAATGTGGAGACTGGATGGGGCTAGAACAATCCGGTGGCCGATGGATCAGACGGAGAGCTGTCATTAAGTAAGCGAAGGGACCCTAATAAGAGCATAGATAGGGGTGCAGAGAGAAACGGGAAGAGAAACATAACATATGGTACATTAGTCTCGGAGTAACTAGTGTAGAGTAAGTAACTCACCTTAGCTGTTGCCTAAGATGGGCCAGAACAACTGAGGTGCTGAGAAGAAGAGTGGAAGTTATATACTGTATGGTGGAGGCATGCTCATACCTCAACATCCGTCAGGGAAGATAAAAGAGGGAAAGGTATAGTAAGGAGGTATTGCCAAGTGACAGCATTGTACCATAAGAAAAGACAGCGTTCCAGAGTTGGGAACTCCTGAACTCCTGAACTCTGGAGTAGTAGAATATTTAGGTGGTCCCATTGGAGGACTGGGTGACCGGAATGCCTTCCAGAGTAAGCAATATTTTGTCAAGAACAAAACACATTTGACATGCTGAAAGAAGCTTTTATTATGGCACACATCCTCGCCTATCCAGATAATGATTGTAATTTCCAACTAGAATGCGATGCCTCAGACTTTGCAATAGGAGCTGTTCTATCTATAGAAAAGGAAGGAAAATGGCATCTGGTAGCATTCTCATCACACTCTATGACAGCAGAACAAAGGAACTACCCAATAGCTGACAAAGAAATGCTCGCTATTATTCATGCACTCGAACAATGGCATCATCACCTAGAAGGTGCTGAGAAATCATTCAAGATCTGGACAGATCATGCAAACCTCCAGTATTTGATGAAATCTCAAGACCTCAACTGCTGACAAGTGAGATGGATGCAATATTTATCATGCTTCAATTACAAACTTATTAAGAGACCAGGAACGCCCATGGGAAAAGCTGATGCTCTCTCTAGAAGAGAAGACCATGCTGTAGGAATCAATCAAGACAATAAAGGAGTCATGGTCATACATGCAGAATGTGTACGAGCTAATGAAGTAACTTATATCCATGGAGAAGAACAAAAAATCTTAGATCAGGTTAAAATTGCACAATCCACATTACACAAGTCATCCCTGTCAGGATTTGAAATTAACAAAGAAGGTTTTGCTAAACTAAATAAAAAAATCTACATGCCTGAGGAAAAAAGTGATCTCCATCAGGATATTATTGAACTTATCATGATTCCACATTAGCCAGACATGGTGGCACAGAGAAAACTCATGAGTTAGTCTCATGCTATTACACATGGAAAGGCATACATAAACAAATAATGGACTATTGCTCCCAATGCAAAAGATGTGCACAAATAAAATCCACCACACAACCTCCAGCAGGCAAACTATGTCCTAATCCTATTCCCAAGGGTCCCTGGCAGGACATCTCCGCCAATTTCATCACGGACTTACCCACTTCCTGTTATGGTTTTGTGACCTATGTCACCTGTGACCTCCCCATGACCACATGCCCCGGCGGCATCATCCCCTTTCCCCTCCTACTCTCATGGTTACACTATTGTATTACCAGATTGTACTCGACGATCAAGACTCACCACCACTACTTTCCCCTCGTAACAGACAATCCCTGGTCTTATACCTAGGATGGGCTCTTGTCTCTAGACTGGACATTCACCATTGAATGATCCCCGGAAGTAGCATTTCTGTGCTACACAAGGACTGGATCTTCCCCCGATCCAACTCCTCACGGATGGGCTGTGGTTCATCGCCCCATTGATCCTAGACTCCCCAGTATTGCCTCAGTGATCTGATATCACCCAAGACACCGCCTCATGATCCGAGATCACCCATTCCTTGATCCTACTATACCCATTCTGGTTTCTTCCACTCATCATGTGACTCGCAACATGACACATCTCAGACATGGTTATGCCTGCCCTAAAACCCTCTTACCATATCAGGTTAGACCGGCCCTAAACTACTGTACCTGTATATAAGTTTGAGCTGAGCTTGAACGTCTCTCTAACCTGAATATACTCATTCATACCCTGGGTTCTCTACTCAACAAGAGATCTTCGGTAGACTCTTCAGTTCCTTCGACCAGGTGGTTGTCATATACTCACTTCCACGCTCTCTCTCTTGTCGTCTTCGTCGCCAACGTCAACCTCGACTCGCTCGCTGTCTCCAAGACCTCTTGAAGAGTAGTGTCCCTGGTTGGAGTCCCAGTGTTGTGGGTAAAACTGTAACAAACTCCGGTTAGACAAAGCTCCAGCTCCTGCCCCACCTCCTGCTCCAGCTCCAGCTCCAGCTCCTGCTCCAGCTCCTGTTCCTGCTCCTGCTTCTGCTCCTGCTCCTGTTCCTCCTGCTCCTGCTCCAGCTCCAGCTCCAGTCCGACGGAGCAACTGGCAATGACAGGCAGCAAATAAAAACAGAGAATATGAGCACACCCTGGAGGAGGAGGCTACAAGACAAGAAAACCGCAGAGAAGAAGCACAACCCCCAGAACACACTCCGGAACCTCCAGAACTGGAACTTCCAGGAGCATTCTCTGCCTCCATAGAGGACTTCATATTTGCAGGATCTGCAAACTCCGAAGAGCCACTTCTGAGAAATTTAAAGGAAGCCTACTCCAGAGTGGACAAAGACCTATGGAAATCTGCTATAGAAGAGGAACTCCAAAGTCTCAACTCCAACCACATCTACGAAACTGTGCTTATTCCGGACGGAGTAACTCCGATCACATCCAAACCAGTATTCCGAATCAAACGAGATGAAAAAGGGAATATGGAACGGTACAAAGTCCGGATAGTCGCACGCGGCTTCACACAAAAGGAAGGAGTTGATTACCAGGAAGTGTTTGCTCCAGTAGCAAATCTTGACTCCATTCGCACCCTGATTGCCCTAGCTGCCAAGTATGACTTGGAGTTAGACCAAATGGATGTCTCCACAGCCTATCTCAATGGAGAACTGGAGGAAGACCTATACATGTCACCTCCGGAAGGTGTCCCCATCCAACCTGGATACTGCTGGAAACTCTGGCGCTCCTTATATGGACTAAAACAAGCTGGCTGGACTTGGAACAAAACCCTAGATCGAAAGCTCGGAGAACTTGGCTTTGTTCGCTTAGACGCCGAAACACGTCTCTATATATTCCAAAAGGATGGACAAGTCTGTTTCCTAGTTGTCTATGTTGATAACCTCCTCCTAGCTGCTACTACTCGGAAGTTCATGAACTCCATCAAAACAAAACTCTCCGCTGCTTTCAAAATGCATGACCTTGGAGAGGCCAAATACATTCTCGGAATTGAAATCAAATGGAACCGGAAACTCTGGACCATCTCCTTGTGTCAATCCCAATATTGTCACACAATTCTTGAGCGAACTGGCATGTCCACATGCAAGCCAGCATGGACTCCTATGGCACATGGCCTCCAGCTCTCTGCAACTGACCCGACGGACGATCGCATTGTCCCGGAGATGATCATTGAAGGAAAACAGGTTTCATACCTGACAGTCATAGGTTCACTGATGTACCTCATGCTCGGAACATGTCTGGACATTGCATACACAGTTGGTGCACTTAGCCACTTCAGTGCAAAGCCCAAATTCATTCATTGGGAAGTGGCAAAACGTGCACTCCGGTATGTACAAGCCACTAAGGACATGGAACTCCGATTTGACGGAGCAGAGCTCTCTACAGACATGGACTTCCATGGATACTCCGATGCTGGCTGGTCTCAGGAATTGGACAACTCCCATTCCACCTCTGGTTTCATATTCATCAGCAATCGTGGAGCCATCTCCTGGTCCAGCAAACTGCAAAGCATGATGGCCCTCTCCACTAAAGAATCAGAGTACATCGGACTTAGCAATGCTGGACAACACTTAGCCTGGCTCCGAACCTTCTTTGATGAAATCGGACATTCACAGAAGGCCCCTACTGAACTGTTCTGTGACAATCAGGCAGCTATCATTTTATGTCGGGATCCACAATTCCAGGCTCAGACTAAGCACATCCAATGCAAATACCATTTCATCCGAGACGACCTAGTCGGAAAGGGAGAAGCAATGGTCTGATATGTCTCCACCAAGGACATGGTGGCAGATATACTTACAAAGCCACTTGCAAAGGACCAACATTGGAAGTTTGTTCGAGGTATGGGATTACGACTACACTCGAGTGGAAGTGACAAAATATTGCTTACTCCGGAAGGCATTCCAGTTGTCCAGTCCTCCAATGGGACCACCTAAATATTCCACTACTCCGGAGTTCAGGAGTTCAGGAGTTCCCAACTCCGGAACGCTGTCTTTTCTTACAGTACAGTGCTGTCACTCGGCAATACCTCCTTACTATACCTTTCCCTCTTTTATCTTCCCTGACGGATATTGAGGTACGAGTATGCCTCCACCATACAGTATATAACTTCCACTCTTCTTCTCAGCACCTCAGTTGTTCTCGCCCATCTTAGGCAACAGCTGAGGTGAGTTACTTACTCTACACTAGTTACTCCGAGACTAATGTACCATAGCTCTGGTACAAATAGGTAAATACAGTTGTTCTCGCCCATCTTAGGCAACAGCTGAGCTCTGGTATGAATAGCACCGGACTAACTCCACTAAACTCCAGACCTTTGGACTTCTGGACTTTAACATCCTTTATCACTCCACTCCCACTCCAGTTGACATTCGTGACGACCTGAGGTACACATCATACTTGCTTTAGGGTTGTTTCATGCGGTGTCATTCCTCATCATCATCATCATTGATCAAGAATGAGGGTGAGGTGAGGGTGAGGATGAAGACGAGATGAGGAATGACACAACGCATGTAATGTGCGTTGTGTCATTCCTTGTTGCCGTTGTCAGTCGAGGGTGAGGTGAGGGCTAGGACGGCTGCACTGTGCATCATCATCACTGGTTGAGAGTGAGGTGAGGTGAGGGTGAGGACAACAATGAGGAACGACACAACGCACGATTGTGTGCATTGTGTCATTCCCTGTTGTTGTTGTTGCCATCATCATCAGTCAAGGGTGAGGGTGAAGTGAGAGTGAGATGAGGGCAAGGACAGCTGTGCCATTTGCCATTGTCATCTGTGTTGCAGTGTCCATCATCAGTTGAGGGTAGAGCATGACAGCATTGGTGAGTCTGTTGAAAAAATGATAAGCGAGCCGTGACTCACCACAGAATTACCATATCAGGTAATAAACCCACAGTGCAAGTATGGGTAAGGGTACAGGTATGGCACAGCACTACCCGTACCCATACCTGAGCAGTACCCATACCCAGGACCCACATGGGTTACCCATACCCATGCCATTGCCTAGATGTGGAGGAGGGCAGTGGTTAGACCTTCAAGGGTGGTGGCTTGGTCCGCCGGGCAGAGGTCATGTTTGATGAGGAATTTTGATGCACTCTCTGGGTCTTTGACTACACTACTTTCTGCTAGTATATCTTCTTTCGTTTTATGGGAGAGGGGACTAGATTGGCTAGCTGCCAGTGCATGGGTGGTTGAGGAGTTACTGCATGTTTTGGGAGTGGCATTTGCCAGTTCATTTGGCATAGCATGGCCTCTGGTTAAAGCCATGAGGGGAGCATGTGCTCTGAGTATCTATTTGAGTCTATCTATTGGTTTGATGGTTGGAAAGATGTATTAATGAGTCTTGAGGGGATCCAGGGAGTGGATTCACGGGGCACCTTGGCTGGGATTTTTCCCATCTATATGTTGAACAACAACATGATCAGTGTCGAAAAATGTGTAGATTGCTGATCACCAACTCTTCTTTAGCTTCTCTACATGATGTAAGTATTTCACTACTAGTACTAGGTAGAACTTGAAGGAATTTGACTCACGAAGTTCGGTATCAAGCTCGCTGTCAGACTTGGATATTTCGGTATCCTCCTCAATCAAATTGATGATGGCCACCTCCGAGTCAACAGTGCTCTGGCTGGGCGACAAGCTATTAGTAGTCATCAGGAAATCAGTGAGGTGGTGATATGACCAGCCATGTGTGATAAACAAATATAAAGCTGAAAGCATGAGATAATACCTTATCAGCCCCTACCATCATTTCCCAGAAGAATCTCAGAAAGATCA
>JBBPQV010001397.1:0-10491 GCA_038092675.1 Boletus rufocinnamomeus
CTTCCTCAAAAGAAATGCCCTTGCCCATGTCCTTGGACTCTACTGTGTACCCAAGAAGTTGAGTATATGCATGCATTGCTGCATGATATAGATTATGCCCTGTAATGTTGTTTATTTAGTATATGATGCATGCTAGTCCCTCATGGAGGCCACTCACCCTGCCAATTATTGGATATCATATTGCAATGTTTCAGATGCTCAGCCCACTTTCATCTTGTTATGCAATATAAACTGCTCCATCTTGAACATATATTGTCCTTGTCTTTGTTGTCCTTGTCCTTGTTCTCATTCATGTCAACATCAGATTCAGCCTAGGAGTGAATATCATACAAGTGCATTCTAGCACTTGTTCATGCCACCCTCTAACTTACCAATCCATTCACATTCACATTCACCACCTAAGGCAACATCTATGAGTGAATATGGCAGAAAAATGCACCCATCAAATGGTGCTCACCTTCCTGGTAGCCTTGACCTAGCACATACACACAATACAAGTCAGTGCAAACAAGCACTAGTTTGTGCCACTACTTACCAGTTTCTTGACTTTTACAACAGCTATCCAGGTGCAACCTAAGTATACAATAGTGATGAGCAAGTATATTCCAGTACTTGTTTGTACTAGCTCACCTTCTTGCCCTGCCTGCTGCTGGTAGCAACCTGAACCCAGACACCATATGAGACAAGTGCAAACTAGCACTCATTTGTGTACACATATCTTGGTGTTTTGCTGCACAGCATCAACCCTAATATTCTGAAGTGGAATGGAATGTATGGTGAGCACAAACAAACTAGCACACTCATTTGCACCAAACTTGCCTGCTCACCTAGTATGTCTACTATTATATGTAGTTCTAAGGCTAGAAAAATCAATATTTGCTGAGATATAGTAGCACAGCCACAATATAATTTTCCCATGGATATTGATCTGAAATCACCATATATCTCAGTTTTTGTGAGTTTTATCATGTCTGGTGGTTGATCTAATTAATCAGTAACATAGCTTTGTTACAAATATGTTTTTCACCCCATTCTTTTTCTCAAACACATAACCTTTCTTTCATTACATGACCTATTATGGTTAGTATCTAAGTGTTGGAGCTACCCAAGTCATTATTAGATTTTGAGGTTGCTAACATTAGAACATAACTATTCATACTTCTGTTGCTCTCAACACTCATATATGTGGACCCTAGCGTTAAAGGGAACAAGCCAGACTTGAGGCTAAATGAGTTTATTACTATCATCCTACACTGTTATGCTGCACATAACATTCCCCACACCAAGTGTACATAAGCAACAGTGTGAAGAGATACTAACAATGGTTTTTATCTAAAGAAGCAAGAAAGACAAACTGTTGTACAGGAACTCACCAGTACACTTTCCCTCTGATATGGAGGAAGAAAAAGAGGAATATGGGGCTCCTCATCTACCACCAAAGAAACTAAGAATGCAAAGACACATGGCACAAGACATGCATGTCACAGCTTTAGAAGCACAGTTGGCTGCAGTAACCCAGCAACTACAGATGCTAGCCACAAGTGGCATGCAAAGTATCAATATGGAAATAAAGGTCTCAAAGAAGGTCAAAGCCATACCCAATCCAGGATATTATGATAGGAGCTACAACAAGTTTGATGAATGGATTATCAGAATATGCATCTATATTGACACTAACCTAGAGATATTCAACAATGACAAGAAGAAGGTCATTGCTATCCTCTCAAGAATAGGGGTAAAAGAAGGCAAAGACAAGAATGGTGCCAGCATGTGGGCACAGAATCAGCTCTCAGAGTATATAAAGGGCTCACTCCATTTATGGCTAGATCAAGATGATCTCATCACACTATTGGTGCTCATCACAGTTCTACAGGTACAGTGATCATGGTCACCGAAAATGACATGATGCTTGTCTTGGATACAATGGAAGCAGTAAGTCTTGTTAATGTATCAATGGCTTTTGATATAACCTATGGTGAAGACTGCAGCACCCTCCATTTTTTTAGAGACATACATCACCCCACATGTATCATCAACTACATCAAGACATCCCTGTCTTACATCTGATATACTTCATCAGCCCCCCTTACACAGCTTCAATGAGAATATGGTAGGGGACCTGGTAGACATTGTGAACAGTCAATATTGTGGTATGGTCGGTGTAATTGACAGTTTGGCTGACTTTGGTTTTGTATGGGTGATGGCATGGCATGAGGACAAGAATAATGGGGATGAGAAAACTGACCAAGGGATCCACACATCAGTGGTAGTCCATTTGGATGAGCTTGTGGTCCAAAAGCCCACTGACATGCTCTCCCATTCCAAGGAGAAATGGTATGGAGTTTCAGTGGGCAACACTTTACAGATTGCCTGGAGTGAACTCCATGGGATTATTGGTGTTGTGTGAGCAGTTGACTTTCCAAAGGCCGAGGTGGAGCTGATATCAGAAGCAGATTGTGGCCTAGTAGGTTATGGGGAATTTCTTTTAAATGTTTACTGACACCACAAATTAGATCAGAATCTCAATTCAATTGTGTAGGAAGTTTATTGAGTTTTCTCTACAGCAGGCCACTAAGTCTATTGGTCATGATGTCTGGATAATTGGCAAAGAGAAGAAAGGATATCAGGCTACTCTTTACGCTGTTAATTGTGCCATGAGTCTGGTGTCATTCCATGGGCATCACACTTTTGAAATAAGGAACAGATACTTGGCCATAAAGTAAGTGTTCCTTTTTATCTCAATGTCCTTCAGACTAATTTTTGGCAGGTTTGGTGTACTTCTAGATGGTACTAGCCTCAAAGGGGCACGTTTAAACCAATTCTAGGTGTTAGTGAAACAATCATACATCCAAGAGTTGCCAGTTCACAATACAACACCTCCACCATCCCCCAGATCCAGGGTTATGGATGAAAATAAATTGAATGCTTGGAAGGTAACAGCGAAGGACTTTAGAGAGCCCAATCTAGCAACAATCAACAAAGGTAAGCAAATAGTATTTTGTAATGACAACTGCTCCATCTCATTTTTAGGTTGCATTGAATGGATCTATTGAAAGATTGTTTCAAGCCTGGCATAGACACAGAAAATGCTATGGACCAATTGACATGCTTGAAGCAAGGACCGAGGGAATGCACAGAGTCATTCTTGACCAAATGGGTCACACTATACGAAAGATCTCAATTTGAAGATAACATGGAAGTCTACCTTCTCAAGAAGAAGAACATGTAAGAAGAAATCATGAAGCACATATTTGTCAATGGACAAAGAAAGAAGTGTTATGATTTTACCTGCAACACTGAGACTCCAACTGTTGCGAGATGACTCGAGCGAACACTGGCGAGACTCTACTGGGGCTACACCAAACCAAACGATGGAAGAGAAAGCAGAGGTAAGAGGTGAGACAAGGCGGGCCTTCCTTAATCAACTTGCAAGGACATAGGTCGCAAGTGACAAATGGATTAGACTGGGGAGTCCAGTCAAGTACAGCTACTTTATATATGTTACAGGATGGCACATGGACCATAGGGTCCATGGGAATGACTACTGGATGTGGATAAATAAAAGAAGGGTTCGTGAGAGAAGAAGAATGATGATGGGAAATAGAAGTGGAAATTAATAAGGCGTGTGTGCAATGTGTTTGTCTAGACCATAGGTCACGTGTAGTTTCCCACGGTCACATGCACATCACATGACTTCGAAGTCTGAAAGATGTAAAGTAGTGCACAAATGCGCTAAGTTAAAAAATGTTTGAAAATATAGTATATCATAACACCAACCAAGGACACTACTCTTCAAGAGGCCTTGAAGATGACGAATGAGTCAAGGTCAATGTTGGCGATGATGATGATGAGAGAGATAGCATGGAAGCGAGTATACAAGGACAACCTAGTCCAAGGAATGAGAAGTCTTCCCAAGATCTCTTAGAGAGTAGAGAACCGAGGGTATGATTGAGTAGATTCAGGTTAGAGAGCTATTCGAGCTCAGCTCGAACTTATATACAAGTACACTACATAGTTTAGGGCCAGTCTAACCTGATATAGTAATAGAACTATAGGGGAGGCATAAGTGTGTCCAAGATGCATCGCGTCGCGTAGCATGTGATCTGGGGAGAAACCAGAACAAGTATAGTAGGATCAATAGATTGGATGATCTAGGATCAATGAGGCTGTCCTGGTTAAGGGCAGGTGTCAGAGTCTACAATCCAGAGGCTGTATGTATCTTGGATGATTGCAGATCATCGAGGCAGATATCAGGGCATGTAGGATCAATGAGGCAAAGCTCAGGAGATCTTGGATCTGTGGGGCAATGAGCCACAGCCCAACCAGGGAGAGTAGGATCAGAGAAGATTCAGGGAAACTCCTGGGAAGATCCAGGCCTTGTGTTTACACAGAAACATAAATGTCTGGGGGAATGTCCAGTCGCTAGGTGATAGCCAGGAGTCCTTGTGATGAAAGGGAACTCATTGTCCTGGGGGAATGTCCAGTCTAGAAGCAAGAGCCCATCCAAGGCATAAGGCTGGGGGTTGTCCGTTATGAGGGGAAATGGTAGCTACGAGTCGATGATTGTTGAATACGATCTGGTAATACAATGGCTGTGCCATGGGAGGTGGGGAAAGTCATGGTGCCACTGGGGCACGTGGTCGTGGGAGGTCATGGGTGACGCCAGGTCACAAAAACCATAACAAGAAGTATGTAAGTGCATATCTGATCAAGATCAAGAAGGTTGGAAACCTACTCAAGTCATTTGCACTACAACCCATCAAGGAAGAGTTTGGCAAAACCAAACATCAACACAGTCTCACAGTTCAGAATCATGCACATATGGTGGACATGAAGAACCTATGGACATAGACATAGTATGCACTAACAAAGGAAAGTGCTTCAACTGTCAAGGATCACATTTGGCAAGGAATTGTCCAAAGCCAAAGAAGCAATGTGGAGAATGCAAATTTCTTGGAGGAGGACATGGCCAAAGATGCTCAAAGAGATGCAATGTGTAGGCCACAGCAATAAACACACCCTTCATAGGAGAAGATTCCTGTGAACAAGACAAAAGAATGAAACAAGTTGCATCCATGAACTTTGAAGCAGCTAGAGCATACTTCACAGACTATGCTGATGATAAGTTGGGAAAACAGGAAAGTTGCTGAATGAACCAGGTGTTCATGCAACTAAGAAACATCACCTAAGAAGAAGAACACAGGAGAAAAGCTAGAAAACTCCCAAAACAAATATGCAGCTCTCACCCCTTATGTGGAGTATGGAGAGGAGGAGGAAGTGTTCTTTGAAAACACTGAGATCAGGCCTTATGCAAGTGAGCTTGCTGCATAGGAATGCAGGCTTAATTTTGTCAAGAAAACCCAGAAGAAGGTGGTGGATAATGATGTAAACACTCAAATCCCAGAACACATCTGTATAGGGTCCATAGAAAAGAAGAAGAGACCAAGGTTAGAAATTAACCTTGATGTCAAGATAGCAATGGCTACCAAGAAGTTCAAGACACATCAAGTAAGCACTCTCCTGGATAGTGGAGCAGCAGGCATTTTCATGGACCACCAATGGGTGAAGAAACATCAAATACCCATGATGGAGTTACCCATATCAGAAACAGCAATCAACATGGATGGAACAGTGAATTTGGCAGGAGCAATCACACACATGGCTGATGTGATTGTGGAATACCAAGGACATCATGAAAAGATTACAGCACGTGTGATAGGCCTAGGAATAGACACATTAATTTTTGGATATACATTGCTATCAAAGCATAACCCAGACATCAATTGGGAAATAGGAGAAGTTCAGCTGACATAATATCTAGAATCCTGTTGCCAATTGTTGGACAAGTTTCACTTTATACAAGCCTTGGAAGCACAAGAGAGGAACAACATGCTGTTCACATATAAGCAGTTCAAAAAGATGCCAGCAGACCAATTACAGAAGGTCCCAGCTGCTAAGGAGAAGACCTCTAAAGAAATGGTACCAAAAGAGTTTCATAAGTACCTTGATGTCTTCTCAAAGAAATGTTTGGAATGAATGCTGGAATAGAAACCATGGGATCATACAATTGATATGAAGTCAGCTTTTCAACCCATGAAAGGGAAAATCTATCCCATGTCCATAGATGAACAGAAAGAAGTTTCAGACTTTGTTGATGAACAATTACATAAAGCATACATTCACCCATCAAAGTCACCTCAGACATCACTGGTATTCTTCATTCCAAAGAAGAATGAAAAGAAGTGCATGGTTCAAGATTACCATTATCTCAATTCATGGATGGTAAAGAATAACTATCCACTACCATTAATCTCGCAACTGCTAGATTAGCTCAAGGGAGCTAAAATGTTCACAAAGATGAACCTTCAATGGAGATACAACAACATATGCATCAAGGAAGGAGACAAATGGAAAGGAGCCTTTGTTTGCCATAGGGGAAGCTTTGAACCAGTGGTTATGTACTTCAGACAGACCAACTCCCCTGCAACATTTCAATCCATGATGAATGACATTTTTCAAGATATGGAAGCATGTGTTATCATTTATATTGATGATGTTCTCATGTTCACAAAGAATGAGAATCAGAAAGAACATGATGCTATAGTGCTAGAAGTACTCAAGAGATTGCAAGACCATGATCTCTTTATCAAACTGGAAAAATGCACATTCCATGTCAAGGAAATAGACTTCCTAGGATGGATTGTCACAAATTAAGGAATCAAAATGGATCCTGGGAGAGTCAAAGGACTATTGGAATGGCCAGCACTGAAGAATGTCAAAGAAGGACAAAGTTTTCTAGGACTTGCCAATTTCCATTGAACATTTATCAAGGACTTTGGAAAGATAGCAAAACCACTAAATGACCTTACCAAGAAGGACTATGCATGGAAGTGGTTGCTCTTTGGACAGCACTTCGTGAGAGCGAGTGATGAAGAAAGAGGGACTCAGGTGTATTGCTGATCATGTATGTACAAAGCAATACATGTGGTGATGTAGGGAACAGATAACTACGGGGCATGGGATGTGGTGTGAGGAACGAGGGCAGGGGATGGGCAGGAGCACGGAGTGCTCATTGGCTCCCCACAGCAGTGGGAATTTGCAACAAAGCATGAGCTGCGATCCTGGGCTCTAGGAGTCTGATGACAACACATGCAGTGAAACACTGCACGCCCAGTAAACTAGGAGGAGGCAGAGAGGATGGCTGGACTTACTTGGAATATCAGCCACAGACAGGGGGAAGTGTGAAATGGAGGAATGTGTCGTGCAGGATGGGGTGGGCTTGCATGTACAGCGCAAGGATTTGCATGTGCCATCTTAGGTATACCAGGAAGGCATTGCTTGCCCAGTGGCCTTTGACTTTCACCACATTGAAGGGAATGTTCCTGAGTAAATATTTGAGTGTGGATCCAATCTGAATGCCATGCCCTTTTAGGGGTGGAAGGCCTGCTTTTTTGAGCACTGAATTGAGGGATTTCAGGAATTTTGGTCTGGTCAATGGACAGTAACTGTTTTGGATGTGATAGGCAAAAAGATGCACATCAGGGGGGGTGTTGTTCACTCTGAGGTGGTTGTCTAGGGCGAATTGTGGGTCTGCAGGACCTTCCTGCTTTGCCCAATTGATGTCCTCCCTTTGGGGGGCGGATTTTGTGTGTGGAAGGTGGAAATTGGTGATTTCCAGGCCTTGCCTGTCACACTGAATGATGATGTATTTACAGGTGACATGTGACACAGGGTTGAATGTGTTGATGTTAGGTACAGTGAATTCTCTGGTTTGAGCTGCAGTGAAGAAGGTTGTGGTGAGACAGGTGAATACTGCAGCATCTAGTGGAAGGTTAAGGTTTAATTGTTCACAGATGATACCTATCACATCAGTGGTATAGGTTTCACGTGGGGCATGCTTGGAAGAGGGGGGGGAGAGGGATTTGCAAGCTTTTAGCAAGGCATTTGTTTCATTTTCTTTGAGATCCCAGCTAATCCCATGAATGATATGCCATGTGCGGACACCGCTTAAGTAATTGACGATGGTCGAGTTGGAGTATAGGCTGGCCATGGTTGATAGGAAAATGGCTATCAGGGGGGATTTGGCTGGGGTGCGTTGTGTCTTGGGAATCTCCTTGGCATTGCAGAACGTGTGGAATGCTAGGAGTCCAGAGCCATACATTTCCTTGGTGGAATTGGACCAAGCATGTGCAATGACATCATATATGTAATTGCTGCATGTCTGATTGGGAAAAAGGGTGGGATGGAGACCTGGGGTGGACAGGTTTCCAGGCGAGGAGCCTTTCTTTGGCAGCACAGGGTGGTCTTAGGATGGAGAGAGTGGGGGCAGAGGGCGGGGTGCTGAAATTCAGGGGTGGCATGTTTGTGGGGTTGGTTTGGGGGAGAGGTGGGGGCACAAGGAGCACATGGGCAATGCAGGGGGTCCTATTGGATTTGGAGGGGATGGAATGTACCTGGGGGGATGGCTGGGTCATCACAATTGAGGATGAGATTTTGGTATTCTTGAGGGATGGAAATGGGGGGTAGGAGGAGGCAAAGAGGGGGATGCATAGCATTTCTGCAAGTTGCTCTCTGGATTGTTCTATAGTATACTATCTCATCATCTGTGTATTGTAACATTATGATATTAGAAGAAAAATTCATACATTGACATGTATACAGTTCTCTAGTAAGCATCAAATGTAACCTATTATCAGGAGATGTCAGAAAGATAACACTTGCACAGAAAGTCTGCTTGTGGTTTGGAAAAAGCATTTATTGAGATTCTGGAATAAGAGTGACTGAAATCTGATATGCCAAACAAGTCCATGGCATGTGATAATAGAAAATATTACAATGTATTGTAATCTCATGATTTTGCAATGTTTGTGATGATTCATCCCAGACTATTCCTCCATAGCTTGTCCCTTGATTGACCTGACCAAGAAGAACCTTGCCTGGAATTGGACCCCTATTTGCCAACAAGCATTTGACTTCCTCAAAGTGTTGTTCCTAGTCAAATCAGTCCTCCAAATGCCCAACCTATCTGCTTTATTTGTCATCACCACTGATATCTCCAAGTACACTTTCAGCACAGTCCTACTTCAAACCGATGTCAATGGCAATTGGCATCCATGCTTCTATCTATTCCAATCCTTCTCCCTGGCAGAGCAAACTTATGAGATCTATGACCACAAACTCCTAGCCATCATTCATGCCCTTAAGTCCTGGTCTCATTACCTTCATGGATCCCCCTTTCCCATTCAAGTTTTCACCAATCACAAGACTTGAACTGCTGGCAAGCTCCTTGTCTTATCAAACTCATCTCTGACCTCCCTCTGATCTTGACAATGAAGGAGTCTCCCTCACTCATACAAAGAGGCTTCCCCCCTCCCTTTTTGTATGAGTCATTGACTTGGTCTTGCATAATAAAGTCTCTTCCACCTCTGCTGGCAACCCTCCCATCCTTAATTTCCTCCAGTCACTCAAAGGAGACATTCCAGCCCCTTTCTGCAACTGCCTCTCCAACTGGAAGCATGAACATGGCATCCTCACTTATATACCAAGGTCATATCTATGCCCCTCCAACTGCCTCCCTCTGCCATGAAATTGTCCAATGATGTCATGACCACAAAATTGCTGGACACCTGGGCTATCTCAAAACCAGGCAACTAGTTGTCTTGGAATTCTGGTGGCCAGGCTTAGCTACCTTCATATGTCAATATATTGCAGGCTGTGCCACTTGCCAACAGAATAAATCTAATACCCATCCTACTGTTCCCCCACTCACTTCCATTCCCTCCTCTGCATTCCATTCCTTCCAACAGATCTCCTGTGATCTCATCACTGACCTTCCCCTCTCCAACAGCTTTGGCACTCTATTGGTTGTGGTCAACCATGAGCTTACTAAGGGGGTAATTCTCTGACCCACAAAGAAATCTGCTATTTCCAAAGGAATTGCCACCCTCTTCTTCCATAAAGTATACTTTAGATTTGGACTCTTTGACAAAGTAATCTTAGACTGTGGCCCACAATTTATCTCCTCCTTTGCACAAGAACTAGAAAAACTACTTAAATATAACTTCTCCCTCTCCACCAACTACCACCCCCAATCTAATGAAGAAATCAAATAAGTTAACCAAGAAATCAAAATCTACCTTTGCACCTTTTGTGGCAACAGCCCTACCTCCTGGGCCAAGAACCTCTCTCATGTAGAATTTGCTCACAACCATCACCCCCATTCTATCACTGGCCAATTCCCCTTCTTCCTCATGATGGATTATAAACTCTATGCCTTATCATTGTTGCAAGATGATCTCGAGCAAACACTGGCAGGACTCGTCTTGAGCTACACCAAACTTTACTAAGAAGAGAAAGCAGAGGAGTGAAGATAAGAGGCAGGATCTTCCTTAATCAACTCGCAAGGACGTAGGTCACAAGTGACAAATGGATTAGACTGGGGAGTCCAGTCGAGTACAGCTACTTTATATATGTTACAGGAGTGCGCACAGA
>JBBPQV010001398.1:0-10480 GCA_038092675.1 Boletus rufocinnamomeus
CAGAAGGGGGTAGATGGTGGATGCAGGTGGAGAGAGGAACAGAGGGGAGAAATGGGAATGACATGGGAGTTCTTAAGCAGGAGGGATTCAGAGTCCACTCTTCTTTTTATACTTCTTTAGGATGGTCTTGGCATTTCCTAAGTTGCATGTGGGTTCCCATGTTCATTTGGCCTCAGAGTATCCTTTCCAGTGTACGAGGTACTGCCTCTTTTCCAAGTTTCCCCGATGATTAATAATGGCCTTGACTTCATATTCTTCTTCTCCTCCAAGAAGTTCCAGAGGGGGTCAGGTGAAGTTGGGGCCATGTTCTGTAGTTTCCTGGTATGTGTTATGATCTCACCTTTCACTTACTTCCTTTCACTCGATCCTAACAGATCTACTTACATAATCCCCCAATCAGATCTAGATCTGGATCTCCTGATCCAATCTCCTGATCCCATCTTCCATTTCCCCAATTAGATCTTCCATTCCACCTCTTCTCTTCTTCCCTATGCTGCTTACACGTGTATTCCCACACCCACACTCCTTTTCATCTCTGTCGCTTCTATTCCCTTCTTTATTTATCTTCCCCGTATTTAGTACTCGCTCTCACACGCTTACCCTAGACCCTACTGGTCCATGCATGTACATAGCTAGTATAAATACAGCGATGAGAGATCACGAACAGTAGTTCTAATCTCTTTGTCTTTGACCTTGAAGTCAGACTGAGTTCGCTCCTAGACAGTTATCCATCCTCGCCCGGTGTACCCTGTCGGTAACCGTGTACTTAGGAAGATAAGGTCAACTGTCGAGTCGCCATACTCGATACGATCCTATCTGGAGTCTAGCCCCAATCCTTAGTGAAGGATTCACCACCGCTGAGAGATCCCTTTATCCCTTTCCTATCACCACTCACCTTCTCCCCTTCCTCATTCCCTTTTCCTTCTTGTTGATGGAGGCAGTGTTGCCATTCCTCGTCCTATGGCATCTGCCTTGACAGGATCATAACAGTATGGTGACAGGAGGGAGGCATGGAAGACATTATGGATTTTCCATCGGGAGGGGAGTTCTAGGCAATAGGCTACTGGCGTAACTACTTCAGAAATTCTGAAGGGGCCAGTTCATCGAGGGGAGAGTTTCTTTGAAAGGGTCTGGAGATGAAGGTTTTTGGTCTTGAGCCATACTTGGTCTCCAACTTTCCATGGTTTGAAGGACAACCTTTGTTGTTCCTTCATCAATTGTTGGACAAGTTCATGAGCAGCTTCTGCCTCTTTTTGGGCTTGGGAGACAGACTTGAGCCTGGACTCAAGGGCAGGTAGGAAGGTTTTCCCCAGGGGGGGTAGGATTGAGGTTCATATCCCATCAGCAGGGAGAAGGGCATTTTACTGGTTACAGAATGGATGGCAGAGTTATGAGCAAATTTGGCCATGGGGAGCATTTCTAACCATGCCTGAGGAGAGTTTGCGCAAAAGATGCATAGAAATGTTTCTAACTCTTGGTTGTATCACTCAGTTTCTCCATTGGTCTGCAGGTGGTAGGCCATGGAAAGGGATACGTTGTACTCTAGGAGGCGGGCAAGTTCCCAAGTGAAGGCGGATGTGAACTGGGGGCTGCAGTCCAAGATCAATTTATCATGGAGGCTGAAGCGACTGAACACTTTTGAGAAAAAGAGCCAGGCAATACTGGCAGCATCAATGGTTTTTGCACAAGGAGTGACAATTACCCCCTTACTAAGCCCATGGTCGACCACAACCATGACAGAGTTGAATCCATCAACTGGGGGTAAGTCAGTAATCAGATCCACCGAAAGGTAGGAGAAGGGTCAGGAAGTGGCCATGGGGAGTGGCACCAGGGGGGGAATTGTGGGATGGGTGAGCACCTTGCTCAATTGGCAAACCACGCAACCAGCAATGAAGCAGTGAACATAGGAAGAAAGGCCAGGCCACCAATAGTCCCAGGCAAGAAGGGCAGTGGTGCAAAGGTGGCCACTGTGGCCACCCAAAGGGGAGGAGTGGGCAGCGACTACCAAGTCATGTTGGGCAGGTTCCAGGACATACATCTGTTCCTTGAAATAGAGACATCCATCAGAGAAGGTCCAGTCTGAGGAATGGGACTGTTTAAAAAGGGGTTCCTCAGTCTCCATTTGATGGAGAGCATCCAAGACTAGGAGGTCTGTGGAAGATGAATCCCAAATCTTTGTTTCAAGGGCAACATCTATTGCCCAAACGAAGGCATCCAAGGGGAGCACTTGGATGTCCTCATTGTCATCCAAAGTGTCCACATTGTGTTGGCACAAGAGTGCATCTGCGGGGGCCATTTTACTCCCTGGTAGGGTGATGTATTCAAGGTCAAAGTCCTGTAGGAACAGGAGCCACCTGGCTTGTCGTCAAGACAACTTTCTTGGTTCCTTGAAGTAGGTGAGATTCTTGTGGTCGGTGAGGACCTTTACTGGGTGGGGGGATCCCAGGAGGTACTGATGCCAGTCCTCAAGTCCTCAGATTACTGCAAGGAGTTCTCGGTCGAAGATGTTGTAGTTTCTCTCAGCAGGAGAGAAAGTCTGAAAGAGATAGCCACATGGCTGTAAATCTCTGTTCGTGTCCATTTGCATAAAGACAGCTCCAGAAGTGGTTAGAGAGGTGTCAGTCATTAGGGTGAATGGTTTTGAGGTGTCAGGGAAGGCCAGTACTGGTCATATGGTGAAGGCCTTTTGCAAAGCCAAGAAGGCTTTTTCCTGGGAGGAGGTCCAATCCCAAGAGGTGCCTTTCTTGGTCAGGTCGAGGAGGGGGCAGGCTATGTCCAAGAAAGGGGGGATGAATTTCCAGTAGAAATTGCAGAATCCCAGGAAGGAATGTATTTCTTGGATGTTTGCGGGCCTGGGCCATTCCTCAATTGCCCATAGCTTGGTGGGATCCATTTTGACTTCATCTTTGTTGATGACAAGTCCTAGGTAATCCACTTCTGATGCCACAAACATGCATTTCTCTAACTTTAGGAACATTTCATGTTCCTGGAATCTCTGGAGTACTTTCTTGGTCCTTTCCTTGTGGAGAGTGGGGTTGGAGGAGTGGATGAGAAGGTCATCCATATAGATGATTAACCATCCTTCTGTGATGTAGTCTCCAAATAGGTCATCCATGAAGGCCTGAAAGGTGGCTGGGGAGTTACACATGCCAAAAAACATGACTGTTGGTTCATAAAGACCAAAAGGGGTGACAAAAGCTGCCTTCCATCTGTCTTCCGGTTTGATGAGGATATTGTTATATCCCCATCATACGTCGAATTTGGTGAAGATGGAAGATCCTCGTACCCAATCTACCAGATTGGTGATGAGTGGGAGGGGATACGCATTTTTGATGGTATGCGTATTGAGGTATCTGTAATCCTGGCAGGGTTGTAGCTTTCTGTCTTTCTTTTGAATGAAGAAGAATGGAGGGGCTTGGGGAGATTTTGACAGGGTAATCTTCCCAGATGCTAGGTGTTCATCTATGAACTCCTTGCATGCAAGTTGTTCTGGAGGGGATAATGGATACGTTTTTGCTTGTCAAGGTACAAAGGTGTCTCAAAGATCTATGGCATGGTCATAGGGCCTGGATGGAGGGAGTTTGGTAGAGTCTTTCTTTTCAAAGACATTGGCAAAGTCTTTGAATGGGGAAGGAGGTTCTACTTTGATGGTTCCTTCCTTCTGTGCGAGTGTCATGGATGGCGTGGTTTTCCTTACAAGGAAATCCAGGACCTTTGTGTCGTGTTGCATATACAGTACACGCACTCAGAGTATGGGTTTCTTCTGGGAGAAAGATGTCCTTAAATCTTTCTCAATTGTTGTATCTTCATCAACGTCCAGGTACTTTAGTAAGTACCGTTGGGAGAGGGCTCGGGGGTGGTTGAAATGCCTCTCTTTGTACCACAGGGGGTCTATGATCACTTGTCCGGTTGTCCAATCAATAGTGGGGTTGACTGCCCATAACCAGGGTAGCCTAAGTATGAGGTCATCCTTTCCACAGTTGAGGATGAAGAAGTTCCATTGTTCTAGTACTCCATCCATGTTGAGTATGGCTGAGATCTTGTGGGTGATATCTCCTACTTGATTTAATGACCCATCCATGTTCCAGGCTTTGATTGGATGGGAAAGAGGGGTCATGGGAATCTTGTGTTTCTCGACCACCCGTCAAGAGAGGAAGCATCCTGTTGCTCTGCTGTCAACTAACACATTTAGGCCAACAATTTTTGTTGTGCATTTATTCTGGATAGAAATAGGAATATGAATAGAATTGGTCTTTGATCCAGAAATAAATACAGGCGCAATCATGATGGAAGGAGATGATGTTGGTCCATCCCTTTCTCCTAAAAATGCAAAGCAGGCATTTCTTGAGCAGGAGCTCCTTCTAGTTCAAGAGTGTTAATATCTTCTTCTCCCCATACCTCCTCAGTGTCTGGGAGAAGTTCCCCTTTCTTGTCTCTGTTTCCTTCAAAGGCAGCTTTGAGGGCCTGAAGGATCTTGTCTTTGTCTGAATGTGTCTCCAGACTCTTGATGTAAGGCTTCAATGGGTCTTTCTTCAGTGGGGTACTTGTAATGGTACAAGTCCGGACTCCTCATCTAGGGGTTCCCATTTGTGGATGTTTTCTAGTGGAACATCCCTTCCTCTTGCATACGAAGCATAAGTTTTCCCTGAAGCAACAAGCTCTTTCTTCTGGGGAAAGAGTGAGGCAATCCATGTCCATGGCATTTGAATCGTGGTGAGGTCGTCCTCCGGTTCTTCCAGCTGGAAGTCTAGGGATTTGGTCCATATCCCTGATCCATGCTAGGCCACTTTCTATCTCCACCACCTTGTTGTAAACTTCCTCAATTTTGTCAGAAGTCTTGAGAATGTTGGTGAGTGTCAGCTGTTTGGTGATTTCCTTGTCAAGTCCTCAGAGGAACCATTTTTGTAAGGCTCCTTTCTCCTTGATTCCTGCTTGAGTGGCAAGAACCACAAACTCAGCAAGGTACTTGTTGAAGCCCTCCTTATGGTCTTGTTATAGGGAGGCAAGCTCTACTTGTGCATATGATGCGGCATCATAGGGGGAGAATGTGGTGGCGAAGGCTTCCTTCACATGGGCATAGTCTTTGTCTCTGTGTGGGATGGTCTGATCCACGAGTTTGATCAGCCAGGCTTCTGCGAATGCTTTGCCCCTTCCATTGGGCATGTGATTTAATAATATCAGGGCCTTTGCCCTGTCCATTAGGTCTGGGTGGAGGGAGAAGTATCCATCCATTCCTAGGAGCCACCTGTTGGCATCCTTTCCTTCTCCTGAGAAGTCTTCTGGGAGAGCTGCTTTGACGTCCTTCATCATGTCTTCATCATCATCTTCTTTGTTGTCTCCTATGGGGTAGTCCAGGTCTGGTTCTGGGATGGGGGAAGGTCTTGGATGAGCTGCAAGAAAAGCCTCTGTGTCTGCTCTGGTAAGGATGGTTCTCTCATAGGTTCCTCCTTCAGATCCTACAGTTTCCTTTTCGGGGATAGAGTACTGTGTAAGACTAGTGGGAGGGTGTGAACTGACTGAGGATGATCGAGAGAGGGTAGGGGAGTTCCTCCTAAGTGGGGGTGGGTGACTTGTGGTAGGGTTACTCCATGAAGACCCTGACACTTGTCGAGATTCTGGAGTGGGGAGGGGAGAGAAGGCAAAAGACTGTGCGGGTGGGTGTGGTGGAGATATACAATGTTCCTCGTCATCCTCATGCTGGTCTCCTGAAAGGAGTTGCGTAAGATTGATACACCTTGTGTTGACCTAGTGTTGCTGCATCTAGCAGTGTCTGGTGGGGAGGGTTGGGCTAAGTAGCGCCAACAAGTAGAAACTTGAACCTTTTGTTACAACCAACGTAACAATGGAACACCAACACGTAGTTGGAGTTCAACCTAGACTCTGCTCAACTGTGAGACAGAGTTTGACTGACATCCTTTGTTGGTCGACCAAAGATTGTCCTCACAAGAGTGATGATGATGAAGCGAAAGATGAAGCAAGAGAGCTGGTGAGAGAAGTGAGCCAGCAGTGAACTCCAAAATACACGGTAGATTGTGTAGGTTCAAGTTAGAGAAGGAATACAAGTGAAGTGCAAATATATATACTGCCTGGAGTTGGTTTAGGGCAGGTGAGTTGGAGTCTGAATATAACTTAGGGGAAGGCACTATCATGTGTGTGAGGTAAGAAACATGTCGCATATAAGAGGCATGTGACGGAATGGGGCAGTGTCCTTGGAAGAAAACAGAAGGAAAAAGGATCAATACAGATTGGAAGAAAACAAAATGGGAGAAATAGGATCAAAGGAAGGCAGTGCCTTTGGGAGGGAACGGGTCTGTGAGGCTATCCTTGAATGCAGTGTCTGACACTGCATATTCTTGCAAGGAAGCGAAAATGTCATCCCAGAGGGACAATCTGGGATAGTCCAAGGGGATGATAGGAGAAAAAGATGGGGGGGTGTTACCACTTGTAACAAAAGGTGTAAAGGATCATCTAGTACAAGCAGCCATCACCTGTCTGGCAAGTTTGTGAGAGGCTAGAGCTTTATTCCTGGCTGTGAAGAGGGATTTCGAATGGGACTCTATTGTGGGTAAAGGGGATTTCAGGAGAAGTGATGGTAGGATGTGGGATTTGTAATCCATCATAAGGAAGAAAGGGGATTGATTGGTGATGGAATGGGGGCAATGATTATGAGCAAATTCTGCATATGAAAGGTTCTCAGCCCAAGAAGTAGGGTTGTTGCCACAGAAGATGCAAAGATAGGTCTTGATTTCTTGGTTAACTTGCTTGGTTTCTCTGTTGGATTGGGGATGGTAGGCAGTTGAAAGGGAGAGGTTGTATTTAAGCAGTTTTCCTAGTTCTCAAGCAAAGGAGAGGCAAATTGTGGGCTGTGGTCGGAGATTACTTTGTCAAAGAGTCTGAATCTGAGGTATACTTTGTGGAAAAAAAGGGCAGTGATTCCTTTGGTGGTGATGGATTTCTTGGTAGGGCAGAGAATTACTCCCTTAGTAAGCCCATAGTTGACCACAACCAGTAAGGTATCAAAACCATTAGAGAGGGGCAAGTCAGTGATGAGATCACAGGAGATTTGTTGGAAGGAGTGAGATGTGGAGGAGGGAATGGGGGTAAGTGGGGGGACAGTAGGATGGGTATTAGATTTGTTCTGCTGACATGTAGCACAACCAGTGACATATTGGCAGACAAAGGTGGCCAAACCAGGCCACCAAAATTCCAAGGTGACAAGTTGTCTGGTTTTGAGATAACCAGAATAACCAGCTGTTGCATGGTTGTGGTATTGTTGGACAATTTCACAATGGAAAGAGGCAGTGAGGGAAACATAGATGTGACCCTGGTATGTGAGGACATTGTGTTTATACTTCCAATCAGAGAGGCAATTGCAGAAAGGGAGAGGGACATTGCCTTTGAGTGATTGGAGGAAGTTAAGGATGAGGAGGTCACTGGTGGAGGCAGAGGAGACCTTGTTATATAGGACAGAATCAATGACCTATACAAAGAGATATGAAGGAGGAGAGTAACTCCTTCATTGTCAAGGTCAGAGGGGGGTAGGAGGTCAGTCCTGTGAGATAATGCATCAGGACTGGCAATGAGTTTGCCTGGTACATGGATCATTTTAAGGTCAAAGTCAGCGAGGTCTAGTAGCCAGTGGGCTTGCCAGCAGTTTAGATCCTGTGGTTTATGAAAGTAGATAAGGTTTTTGTGGTTGGTGAAAACTTAAATGGAAAAGGGGGATCCATGATGATAATGGTGCCAGGATTTGAGGGCATGAATGATAGCTAGGAGTTTGTGGTCATAGATGTCATAGTCTTGTTCTGCAAGGGAGAAGGATTGAGACAGATAGGAACATGGGTGCCAATCACCATTGACATTGGTTTGGAGTAAGACTACACCAGAAGTGTATTTAAAAGTGTCAGTAGCAATGGCAAATGGAGCAGAGAGGTCAGGCATTTTGAGAACAGGTTTGGCAAGGAATAATGCTTTGAGGGAGTCAAATGCTTATTGGCAAGCAGGGGTCCAGTTCCAGGTGAGATTCTTCTTGGTGAGGTTGATTAGGGGGCAGGCTACAGAGGAATATTCTGGGATGAATCATTGGTAGAAGTTGGTGAATCCCAGGAAGGATTGGACTTCTTTGACCTTTTGGGGGGTGGGCCAGGTTGTGATACCATCAATTTTTACTGGGTCCATGGCAACATGTCCAGGGTGAACAATCATCCCTGAGTATTTGACTTTACTGACAGTGAAGTTACACTTCTCTAATTTAAGATGAAGATCCAGTTCCATCATTCATTGAAGAACCCTCTTGGTTCATTCTTTGTAGGCCTTTTTATCAGGAAAGAAGATGAGGAGGTTGTCCATGTAAATTACCAACCACCCTTCTGCAATCATGTCTTGGAAGGAATCATTCATGAACCTTTGGAAGGTGGCTGGGGAGTTGGTAAGACCAAAGAACATGACTGTAGGCTCAAAGAGGCCTTTGTAAGTGATGAAGGTGGCCTTCCATTGGTGACCGTCTTTGATGTGGACATTGTTGTATTCCCATCAGATGTCAAATTTGGTAAAGACTTTAGTGTCCTTTACTTTATTGACAAGGTCAGATATCAGGGGGAGTGGGTAGGCATCTCGGATGGTGTGTTCATTAAGATAGCAGTAGTCTTGACATGGTCAAAGGCTACCACCCTTCTTTTTGATGAAGAAGAATGCAGCTTGGGGAGAGTTCGATGGTCGGATCTTTCCACAGCAGAGGTTTTCATCAAAAAAGTCTTCTGTGGCTTTCCATTTGTCAGGGGAGAGGGGATAGAGTTTCCTGATTTTTGGAGTGAAGGAGTCCTTGAGGTTGATCTCATGATCATAGGATTGAGATGGAGGGACATGATCAGTGGCTTCTTTCTGGAAAATGGGTGCAAATTGTGCATATTCAGGAGGTAATGTCAGCTTGGGTTTGGATTTCTCAGCAGTGATGGCAAGCTCCATAGCTGAGGTGAGCTTTTTGATGACAGGGGATCTGAGGGGTATGATGTGAGATCTGCATCGGAGGATGCGATGGAACACTCAGTTGTCATTAGCTCAAATGAGATAGTTGGATTCCTCTTCCCAATTGTTATACCGGAAGAGGTGGGAGTTGGTAATGGCATCCACATGGACATGCTTTGGAGGGGGGGTGGTGGGTTTCCAGTGAAAGGAGTTGTGTCATTGGATATCAGTGGAGTGGGAAAAGAAAAGGTCTTTGGACTGGTTGCATGTCTCATTGATAGAGATGGTACAGTTCTTCCAGTGGATGGTGGGATTGGCTTCCTTCAGCCAGGGTAGTCCTAGGATAATGTTGTCCTTTCTGAGATTCATGATATGAAATAGGACTTTCATAGTGACTCCCTCAATGTTAACAAAGAGGGTGGTGGAGAAGTGAATTACTCCTTTCTTGTTGGGGAAGTTGTTGGTGTTCTGAGCGATGAGGGGTTGGGGAAGTTTCTGAGTGGGGAGACAATGTTTATGAACAAAGTCCCAGTTGATGCAAGAGATGCTGGCACCACTGTCAACAAGGGCAGAGATATCAACCACTCTCAAGGTGTGCAATGGCACAATGAGCTGGATTGGGATTTTCATGGAGGCAGTGGAATGTACAGTTACATGGGCATACATTATGAAGGGGAGACCTTGCATTGGATGGGACTTCCTTTCTAAAAATCCTTTGAGAAGGTGATTTTTGCCACAGTGGCATTCTCATCGTCTTCAATCTTCTCAAGCTTGGGGAGTTTTTCTTCGACTACCACTTTCACCTTCTTCTGGGCATTGGTCTTGGGTGTAGAAGGGAAGGTAGGACATTTGGTAGAGAGGTGTCTGGGTTTTCAGCACCTAAAACATAGCCCTTTCTTGATACATCTCCTTCTCTCTTCTGAAGTAAGCTTTCCTACTTGAACTACATTGACATCCATGGTGTTGGGGTCATGGGTTTTCTGAAAAGAGGGAGAGGAAAAGGAGGTATAGGTCTGCCAACCAGGTTAGCGGTTTCTTTTGGAGATCTTGTTGGTGCGATCAAGTGAAGTCTGGAAGAGGACAGTTTTCTTATACCATTCCTCAATGGTGGTGGGGACATTATCCATCCCCATGACCTTCTGCATAAGATAGTTGGGAAGGGCAGCAGAGAAGTAGCTGATCAAGACATTGCTCCCGGTGACTTTAGCTTATGAAGCCTTATTCTTAAACTTGGCTATGTAATGGTTTAATGAAGGAAGTCTTGTTCTTCTTCCATGATACTCAGGTGGTGGACAGCCAAGTGATGGTGTTATTAATGATGTCATCATGCTCAAAGGCTTTTTTGAACTTGTCTATAAAATTGTTGAAGGTCCCTAGGGAGGGTTGGTGGCCAGAGAGGATGGAGAGGCAGAAGGTGGAAGCCCAGGTTGCTGCTGAGCCTTTGGTCATATGGAAGAGGGCAAAGGCGACCTTCTTAGCACTGGTGTTATAGACTTCTTCATTGACAAGAAGGTAG
>JBBPQV010001399.1:0-10478 GCA_038092675.1 Boletus rufocinnamomeus
CAACCCTCCCATTTTCCTATTTTTTTTTTTTTGGCGCGTTTAGCAACAGGCGAGCAAGTTCTTTTTTTTTTTTTTTCCTTTTTTTTTTGGCTCTGCGCTGCCTCTGTGGCGACGCGCACGTAGGCCCAAGAACACTGGTACTAGTACCCTGCCAAGGACTGTAATATTGGGGACCGCTTTTACGATCGATCGTTGATGCAGTGCGAGTTGGACGTGCCGCATGTTGGGCTAGACTCGCCGTGCTTCCCCTCAGACTCCCCTGAGACGCGTCGTGGCATGACCAGCGAGTGCAAGTATACTTGACGACCCCCTTGGAGGCACGCTCGATGACGACAGTCATGGTATACGCACGAGAGCGAGGTGCACCAGCGGACGCATCGTGTGTTTGCCGTGTCCGCAGAAGACAGGAGGGGGAGAAATTTCAATTCCTGTGGACCAATTCATGGAATGAATTGCCCCCTCCCCCCCACCCCCTGGCAGGGTCCAAAACGATCCGAATCGGTGTCCCGTGCGTGCAAGTATGATGGTATGATGCCATGATGTTATTTTGCAAGGACGCACATTCATCTAGGGTCTAGACCGGTGACCAATTTCAACCCAACGTTCCACCGCCAATGAGCTATCTTTGATTACGATTCACAGTGACCAATACACATACGTACTTGCGGGTCTAGGCTCCTCAACCTGGGACGTTAACAATTCAGATGCTGTAATATATCACGGGTACGCATCGGTGCGGAGCCAAGACGGACGTTGACGCGGACGGTGCTATGGCAAGTATGTACGCAAAAAGGCAATAGGCAATTCATTTTCCACCCGCTGATAAGTTCAAGTTGTGATGCCTGTGGGCCGGGCTATGTTATTACGGTTGGCGGCTGGTGGCACGGATCCCAAAATCCCCGTTCCCCATCACTAGCACTTCATTTCATTCATCGTTGTATCCATTCTCATTCTCGTCGTTATGACCCGTATCATCATATAGAGCGCCAATCAAATTTGGCCTTGGAGACGCTAACTTTCCCCACTTGGATTGCATGCATCTTTTCCAACCTGAGGAGAAAAGGGGAGCAAGTCGTGCTTGTGTATACGACGACACTCTGGTCCCTCCATGGCATTTCCCAGCAATACCCAAACTCCTTGTTGATTCCGCTTCCAAAATCGTCGTCGTTGTTGTTTTTCGCTTCCCGTCAATCCCAAGTCACCGGCCGAGATCAAACAAGACCAATTCTGTCCGACACCGCATTCGAAAAAGGAGTCCCAGCGACGGCCGGTCTCATGTGTCCGTGTCATCCTCCTTGGTGATTCGGCTATATAATATGGAAATGGAACGCGGATATCCGTGGTGTTGTTTAGATAAGCAGGTTGAAATTCGGATGTGACTTTCTCGCGACCTGCGATGGGCGAGCGACTCGGCGTTCAAGGAATGGATTCAGATACGTAGCGCGGGCGAGCCATTGGCGTGGTGCCACGTACACGCACGAGTGGCAAGCGTCGAATTCTCTCCGCTTGAGCGGATCAAACAAGCTGACAGGGCTTGTCATCTTTTTTGCTCTCTATTTTCCATCATGCCAATCACCATATCAGTGTCAGAATGACATTTGATCATGCATGTCGTTGCTCGCTTCGGCGCCATTGACCCCCGGGCCCGCGGGACAGGGTGGAGTGACAACTGCTTGCGATTGCGTGTCCATCGACATGTACACGCCCGCTCCACTTCTTTCAATTGGCAAGCTCTCGCGTCATAGGGGATTGGCTACTTGAAGGTACGACCAGCGCCAGTCCTGCTCGTTCCGGCCGTCGCGGAGCGATCTTGTACCTAGGGGAACCTAAGACGAAGATCCTTACATAGGTTTCTGTATTCTCTTGGCCGAATGCAATGCTTGATGTGAAGCTTCCGACAGGGTGGCGACTGTCAACCAGAACACTTGCTTTTTGGGGACTGTATACGCGTACGAGGTAAGATGAAAACTGGAATGGAACAAAGGGAATGCTGCGCGCGCGCACATGGAGGCCTGTGTGAGTAGGGACTGGACCGGGACTGACACGGCGGCCGTTTCCCGTATGTATGAAACACCTGTCCAAGTATGTCCATGTCGTGCTTGGAATTTGGAATTTGGAATCTGAACGACAGTCCAAATGCGCGCTAGCGGGTACGAAAGACAGTCGGAGAGCTCCCTTGGGTGGTCCACAAACTCTGTCTACTTACGATTCCTCCGGAGAACAGCATCCCATGACATTCCCCGCAGTGCCCGCTCACGTTCACTCAGGCACAAACGAGACAAACCCAAGGGTGGGTCATTGTTTACCCACGCACGGCCCTTCCCGTTCGAATCGTCAGTGACGGCATGGACGGCGTTATTATCGTTTCTGCGGCAAGTGCCAAGACCGAAGAGCTGGCAGTGCTGGTGAGGCCCTAGGCTCTGGGTCCTTTGGTTCATGCCCACGAACGATTGGTATGTGGCGTTTGTGTCCACGAGATCCAAAGGGTCTTGCAAGCGTTCTCGGAAACCTACGATAAGCCATGTGCACATGTGCGTGCGTGCGTGTGCTTAACGAGGAAGGTGCTGCAAATCACGTTCAACGAAGGTGGTGATCCCAGCGCTTACACTTGGTCTAGGTCCCGAGGTGAGCTTGGCCTCCGAGCGATGACGGTACGGCGCTGAGCGTCCAAGGATGACATCAATCACTGCCGCATCAAGGGGCATGTACGTGACGCATACCTCCGCATGCCAATCTTTACCTCTGCAAGGGGTAACATGTTTGGGTTGAACTGGTCCAAGACTCCTTCAGGGTTGCCGAGCACTTTTTTTTGGACGATCGTTTTCGGAAATCGTGATGGCGTGACCCACGGCGTGTTGTCACACGGCCGAAATAAAATAAAAAAAGTAACAGCTGGCGTTTGTGGGGTAACGTAAAGGGAGTTTTTTTTTTTCGTCTGCAGGGGGTAAGATGGTGATTGCCCAGGCACAATTGGGCGAGGTTGATTATGATGGCTTGGTTCCAGCGTTCCACTGAGTCGACGACAATTCAAGGGTGTCGCCACTCTGCTAGCAAGTCATGTCGGTTGCAGGCTGCCCCACAGATCGGGGTTGAACGTTGAAACACCTAGTGGTATCTGTGACAGGAAGATGAAAGCGGGTGTTTTCCAGGTGTTACAGTGTCTGTTTGTCTATTTGTCGCAATCTGCCGATCGGATCGTTTCATCCAGATGTCGCTCTCTCGCCGGGTGTACAATGTCGATGCTGAGCAAAGTTTCTGGCTATGTCATACGTGTCCAGTCCGTGGCATCAGTGAAACGGTTTCGCATGATGGGCGCAGTTGATTTCAAAAAGGTTGTTCCCGTAGCAGGTTGACGTGATCATCGACAATGTACACGTCGCAGACGCGCGGACCAGGCTGTAGAAGGAAACGTCGAGGGTTTGGCCCTACTGCGACCGCATTGCTGGCCCACGACGAGACTGGCTGGCGATGATTTCCAATTGCAGCCTTTGGTGAGCGTGACCGTTTTTAGCGTCATCCGTGGCGTTCCAATGATATGGTTGACGTTTCTCGGGGAAAGAGCTCTGGAGGTGCACGTAAAAGCACGCCGTCGTGATGACGGAAATGTCTAGGACGGTATGCATGGACGTGTGCATGTGCGATAAGTTCGGGGCCATGTGATAAACTCTGGGGGAAAGTCCGTCGAGGGAACGACGGCCTGGACTCGGCATGTGAAGTCGCCGTGGGGGTCGTCGGGGGGGTCTCGACTGTGATAAGCGGCAGTGCTGACAATGCCACCGGTGCCGTAGCTCGGCGGGGCTGTTCCTGAACCAGAGTGTCGGAACAATTCCAAGTCCGACGAGCGCGGTGCCTTAATTGAGGGTTGAGTTGCAAACCTTTTCAGTGCTGATTTCAGGCACCCTTATAGAAGTTTTGTTCCTCTTTTCTCGCCCGCCCATGGAGGACTCAAAACCGCCAGCCCTCGACGCAAACACCGTCGAAAACGTTCCAACGTCAAATTTCCCCTCTCAAAAAGATCTCCTCGATACCGCTCAGTCCTCTGGCCAAAAGTCCCCCCAGACTGACATGGCCGCCCTCGTCGCTCCAAATAATCCCCCCGTCCTCCCCGCCCCGCCCACCGCCCTCGGCGTTGGGAAGCGCTACCGCCCTGCCCCTGCAAAGACCTTTCAGTGCAGAGGTTATGGCGAATGTCGTATGGTCTTCAGCAGAAGCGAACATTTGGCCAGGCACATTAGGTAGGTCCCAGGCACTTATCCCCGTCCCTCACCCTTCGATCTCTTTTATCTCCGTTCAGGAAACATACTGGCGAACGTCCCTTCACTTGCCACTGCTCCAAACAATTTTCCCGTCTCGATAATCTACGTCAACATGCCCAAACCGTCCATGCAGATAAGCAGGACCAGAACGAGAGGATGATGCGCGAGTTAACCTCCCTCCATGCCTCCATGGCCGCCGCCAACAAGGTCGGCCAGCCCAGAGGCAAGAGGGGCCAGGCTGCGCTCAATGTTGCTGCCTCTGCCGCAACTACCAGCACGTCTCAGGATGGTGCCATGCACCACCTAGATCACGTCAAGGAGGAGGATATCAATCCTCCCTCCATTCCGATGCATCAGCGTCCAGGAACCAGCACTGGCTACGAAGCCGGTGACAGCGTCATGTATGGCGACGGTTGGAACACTGATGTCGACCGTGGCGATCCGCGGCCTCCCAACAACCATTCCTTTCGTGACTCCAGCCAGTCCTTTCGTGTCCCCCCAGCATCCAATACATCCACATTCTACGGGCAACAGCAGTCGCAGTCCTTTCTCTCCTTCTCCAACTCACTCAACGTCGGGCTCGCCTCACGGGATGGTCGCCCCGGATCTAGCAACAGCCGTCCACCCACTGCAGGTGGTCCAGACTCACATGCTCGAACACTCCCGCCCCTCGCAGCAGTCGTCTCCGCGACAATCCCCCCTCCATCCTCCCAACCGTTCCCCCTCCCACCGCAATCCACACAGCACATACTTCCCCTACCAGGGACAACTCCATTTAGACGACCTGCAACAGCCAATCGCCCAGGCACAGCTCCCGCATCATACTACACCTCAAAACCTGCCTACGCTGGAGGGCCTGGATTGGTCCATCAACCAGAATTATCCCTTCCAGTCTATGGACGTAGCAGCGAACTGGCAGCGGCAGCAGCCACAGCAGCAGCTTACCAACACAACGCGTTCGAGGCAGATCCACAATCCCCAACAACAGGTTCATACGACTCACCGTTTTCCTTCCACCCACCGGCACTCACCGAATCAGCAACCTATGGCGGGTCCATCGAACCTTCACCAGGCAACCCTCGCAAACGACCTTTCTCAGGAATCGACGGCCCACAGGATGAGGGCGCATGCCGAGAACCAAACGGCGGGCTATCCGGATCTGGCGAATACGAATACGGCACAGAGTCACGCCCTCAATCTCGACGGCTCTCCGTCCTGGAACTCTGCAATGACGCAGATGCAGATGGCGGAGTTCGATCATTTTTATCGAGCGCAGCCGGATCAGCTTCACGGCCAACTACCTCCTCTGGACTCGTCTCATCAGCATCTGCCCTCGCACTCGTCGATCGGACTCCACTCTCCAGCCACTCATTACTCCCAGGAGCTCAGCCGACAGCAACTGCAGCAGTTACATCAGCAGCATCTCCGTCTGGAACAGGCTCGACGGCATTCGGCGGAGGGCGATTATCTCCAGCACTTCGGCGGGACGCTCCATCCCCATCCGCAACAACAGCAGTCACAGCACCACAATTTCTTGCCGCTCACCGAGGAACCTTCTCGACTTCACCTTTATCAGACGCATCGCGGAGCCCACGATCCCAGCCAGCCACTGCCTTCGCCGCCGTCGCTCGATCCGTCGCCATACACTCAAACCCGTCATCTCCATCCTCAAATGCAGCGACATCACCCACATTATCTCGCCGAGGAGAATCACAACATGAAGTACGATCCCCCGTCGCTGCGGTGTACTCCCCCGCTGCGCTTGGAATGAAAGTATGACTGTGGAAAAAAATATCTGCTTTAATTCCTATATCCAAATCTCTGGTAATCCTGGGTGTGAACAATGGTCTCCCTCTCTATCTCCTCTCATATTGTGTGTTGTTCTCAGTACCCCTTCTCAAATTTTTCCTTCGCCTTTTCGTTGTGTTGCTTGATCAGTGCGATGTCGATCCCACATGCAAGTACATATTCCCGTATTCTTTGCTTCCGTATACCATGTCATTTAATTCACTTTTACCCGCTATTACTGTGCATAACCACGACGACGATTACCCTTAGCTGTCCAAACTGTCCTTTTTTCTGATCCTTTCCTTTCCTTCCCTTTCTTTCTTTCTTTTGCCCCAGCGGAATCCTTGTCTCTCTTTGTCCCCCGATTTTCTCCATGTTGTTTTTGACAATGATAGGATAGCGTCTGACTATCGTTCTAATCTTCTTGAGTGAATATGTATATTCGAACCAATATATAGTGCTTTTTAGTGATGTCCCGGTGAAGAAGCTGTGGTGGTCACAGGTTTGATCATCGCGGGCCGCTTGTCCCGTTTGGTTTCCCATGACCACGATGCAAGCAGGGCCGGTGATCCTTTCATTCACGCCTGATTAACCGGTGTGAGTGGAGGACCTATAATGGATGTTTGAATCATTGGGCATGAGCGAGAACGGAACGTGCCTTGTTATGGATTGGGTTGGGGGGTCACATATGGATATGTGTGGGAGGGGGGGAACCTCGGGAATCGCCGCGTCCATCACTTGTTACATACTGACGGGGTGAATCTCACCGAGGGAGAATCTGGGTTCGTCGCCATACATACCGAAAACGCTCAAAGCAAAAAGTAAACGCTTGATCCGAGTTCCCTCTCCCTCTCTCTCGAGCTGAATCGGGTCGTGTCTTTCATGAAGGGACGCACACGAACGCCAGGGGTTTCCCGTTCATTACTTAGTTTCGAACGATCAAATCAATATCAATCTCGAGTTTTGAAATCTTGATTTGTGTTCCTGAGCCTGACGGGCCGGGACGAGGTTCGGGATGCTGGCACTGGCAGGGAAGGGGGGGCAAGTCAGAGCCGATCCATATGATCAAATGACCGTGAGCCGAAATCGATAGCATAATTACATAATATTGAGGTCAAATGATGGATGGGTCTGCATCGTTCCAAATCCAAACATCCATGATCACAGTATAAGGTGGAAAAATCAGACCGAGTGGCTTGCGTGAATATACCTGTCAACACGATGGCATGATATGATGATATCAACAGTTACGTCGTGAACAAGAATTCCGCCCAGAGAGGCCCCTCGGAGTGGACGAACATCAAAGTACGCGTCTCGCGTACGGGGGAACACAACTACTAGCAGTAGTGATCATTCAATATTCAATATCGATATACCCTACGACCTACAACGACATCCATGTACAATCCATATGTGTTTGCAAGCATCAACAACGCCATAAGAATGTTCGGCCCGAATCACTGCCCGGTTCAAATCTAATGTAATATCTCGTTGATGAATGACAGATCACTCGACAGAATCCTCGCACGACGACAATATGACCATTGAAACGCGTATGATACGATGATGGATAGAAACGGTGAGGCCGTGCACATACCTGTGCAAAATTCACCAGGTCGGACGAGTTTCACCCACACATGACAGGGTAAAACGTATATATAAACAATATGAACGTCGAAATGTGCAAAATGAAAGCCAACTGGGGGAACCCATTACTGCCGTAGTGGCGTTGTGGAAATATGATATGGCGGACAGGGGGTCTCCTTTTCCGGACTGACATGGCTTAATTTGGGGTGGACAAATAGGTGTAAAGTGCGATGCGATGATGAGGAAAATATGCCGGGGGTCGACATAAACGTCTGTCATATACTTATAGACGGACGAGCAGAGTGGCGTCATGTTACGCACGATGTGAGTGGTTTTACTTTTTCTGGCGTATACCTCAATGCGGTAAGGTTTCTGAGACCAACTACGCCAGAAAGCCACGGAATGCGAGGTCAAAGAGGGCCTTGGATGCGCGAGAGCCAAAGGAAGTTGAGGATGCACGAACGGCGATATTCGTGCGTGGCACACACACTGGTGAGGTCGTCCAAAATGCCATGAAGGAGCTGGTACGTGACCCTGCGCTCGTTCTACGTTTTCGGTTCTTGGATGTGGTGTGCTCATACGTCTGTCGCGTAGATGGCACTCAAAAAACCCCACGCGATCTCGTTTTCGAAAAAGAACGTGGTTCGTCCGTTCGAGGATACGTCCTCGCTCGAGTTTTGGGCTCAGAAAAACGATGCGTCGATGTTTGTGCTCGGGCAGTCGACCAAGAAACGTCCGAATGGGCTTGTCATTGCCCGAACGTTTGATTCGAGGATGTTGGACATATGTGAGCTCGGCGTGGACAAGTTTGTGAGCATGGATGCGTTCAAGGCGAGTTCCTGTGCTGGTATTATCACAATCCTGCTGATCACATGTTTTTTCTATCGACAGACACCTAAATCGACGCCGGGACATAAACCCATGATGCATTTCGCCTCTGAATTATTCGATACGCATCCCCGATACGTGCAGCTCAAGTCCCTTCTAATGGATTTATTCAACGCCGAGGTGGTCGAGTCGGTATGTCTTCCTGGACTGGAGCACGTGATCAGTGTTACGGTCGCACCATCACCGCCGCGTCAGACCGCGACGCTTGGTGGATCACAACAGGATGATCCGCAGTATCTCCCCAAAGTACACGTGCGGGCGTACACTGTCAAGGTCACACCATCAGGAACACGCGTACCACGCGTGGAGCTGACGGAAATGGGTCCTTTTGTTGATCTTTCATTACGGCGTTGGCAAGAGGCGGATCCCGAAATGTGGAAGGCAGCGACGAAACGACCCAAGATAAAGAAACAGGATGTGGAGAAGGGGTTGGGGAATAGGAAGAAGAATTTGGAGGTGGATGAGATGGGTGATTTGAGAGGACGGGTGCATATTGCGAGGCAGGACCTCAGCAAGTTGCAGACACGGAAGATGAAGGGGTTGAAAGCGCGGCTGGAGGGCGGAGCGAGTGATTCTGACGATCAGGCACGCGACAGCGGGGATGACGACGGGGAGGTGCAGGGGCCACGACGGAAAAAATCGAGGCATTGAACGAGTTGTGCATGTTTTTTTTGGGTACACTTGTGTTGTGTGTGCTGGCGGCGTGGTCCCATGACTGTCTCTGCTTGCGTAATCCGAATTCTCCCTGCTGATCGTTTGGCTGAATGAAAATTCTCATGCGTGTCTCGCTGCCAGCACCACAACGAGCTCCCCGTTCAACCACCAAGGTAAATCCCCATTCCCCTCCCCGTCTCTGTCGCTGAGCTCAGGTTGTGCTGCCGTAGCTCAAAGCTGGCATCGTCACTTGTCTCGAGGTAGATCAGCATGGCAACTAACGCATCCAACACCCGTGTGTACAGCATTTTTCCAATCACAGTTCTCTCATCTCACCTATGTCACAGTCGTCAGCTCCCTCACGTCTTCTCCGTAAGTTTGGATTACTTGTCTACAGGTCTGTCTTATTCAGTCGTCGTGGTTGCCAGGTCGACGTCGAGCGCTGCAGCGTCGGCGACTTCCGCCACTACTCCCACTTCCACTCCCACTTCCACCCCCGCCACTACACCCACGGCCACGACCACTAATGCTGCGACATCTACACCGTTGACATCCTCCACGGCCACGTCGGCATCGGCGTCGGCCGCGTCGGGCTCCGCGGTGACGTCTGGGTCGTCATCCTCCACGACTACTACCACTCCGTCACCATCGATCGCCCAGGTCGTCACTTCATCCGGGGGCACACTCGTGACGGTCACCACAGTCGTTACGCCCACCGTGACCCCCAGCTCGCAAAATAATAATTCATCGTCTTCAAACTCGTAAGTGTCACATGCTTTGGTGTGGCACGGACCTTTTTTTCCTTTATGCGCTGCCTCACGCGGCCTGCTGTACCGCCATGGGAGATCTGAACTCATCTCCCTTGCCTCGTAGGTTCTTTTCAAACAAGGGTGCCGTTGCCGGTGTTTTCACTGTTGTTGGCTTGATCGTCGTTGCGCTCGTCATCGCCCTCGTGACCAATGCTATCCGGCGGCGTCGAGCCCAGAAATTTGACAGGGACGTTGCCGAGGCAGCCGCAGAGGCTGCTGCTTCCTCTCGCTCACCCTTTGACGACTACTCGTATGCCAACACGGGCGGTAACGATAACGGGGGTGGTGGTGGTGGCGGCGGCGGCTATGGCTATTCGGACAATAGCCACGGAACATACCAACTGCCCCCCCTCCATCCCAACAATGATACTTACGGCATGACCGAGATGTCGCAGTATGATCCGTACGCCGCTGGTGCGGCTTCCCTCGCGGCGGCAGCCGCTGTCGGTCGGTCGAGGAGCAGGAAGGACAGCGATCCTGGTACGCCGGGCATTGC
>JBBPQV010001400.1:0-10477 GCA_038092675.1 Boletus rufocinnamomeus
ATCGAGGCTGGCGCTGGTCCATTCTACAGATGGAGGGTTTTCCCTCCTTTCTCTTAGGGAGGATGTCACTTCTTGCAGATCATCTGCTACACCTTTTTGGTGTTCCACTAATATCCATATTTGATCTGCGAGTGTTCCCAATGCACTTTGAGTGCGGTCTATGTTTAGACCATGTCCCTCCATCTGCGCTTGATCGCAGTCATCCCATCCTCTGTGGTATTCACAAGTTGCGAATTTGGATGGGTAGCGTAACGCTACATGAAGTCTATGATCGCTGTCAATCACGGCTTCAGATATATGTTCTATTCTATTGTTGCATTCGGTGCAACTTCCGCCTTCATGGATCGCACCATAGAGGGAGGACCAGTTCCAGAACTGTCCTTCTTCTGTAGAGCCGTTCTCTACATTCAGGGATGCGGATTCGTCATCCAAGTCCATATCCTCACCAGATATTCAGAGTGAAGCACTACATACTTCCTCAACAAGTGGACAGAACTGTATAGTTCCGTTCTTTTTGATCCATATCTTTCCTTGAGGAGTATCTACTAATACTTCCTCGTTCCAGGCGTAAACACCCTCAGTATCATTGATACATTCACAACTTCGGTCGATGATACCTCATAGAATATACTCTACCGTTTCCTTACAGTTGGATTGCTGCACATTGTGCAGCACCAATATTATATGGTGTAAGATATCTAGATGGCATTCATCTAAGCACTGGATGTGATCAGCCATCATACATAGTGCTGTTTGTAGACAATTGTCTGTTGGCTGGGAGGGTTTGAGCATTGCTTGATTTCCCTCATCTACTCCTCAATGAAATTCTCGTTCTGCAAATGCTTGCAGCGCTGCTAGTGCCTCTCTGATTGAGGAATTAGGGTTCTGTAGCCCCTCAGCTACATGATAAATATGGAGGCAACATTCTTTGCACACCTGTGCATGCGTTGCCCCATATAATGATGACCATTCCCAGTCATCCAAAGTCGGGATCTCAGATTCTACGCTAGCGGTACTTTGTCCGCTATTTTCTTCTGAATCCTGTTCAATGTTCAACATCAAACATTGGATGATATTATCGTCCTCAGAGGATTCTTTCTCATGGCATATTGCGCCAAAGTAGGCGACTGGTTCATCATCGTCACCTATTTTGGAACATTCTTTGTAGTATCTGAAAGGTTTGTCCTTGATGTTTTCAACATCATCGAGATTTTCTTCAATCTCATCTAGGACTTCTTGTGGAGCCGAAGGCTCCTCGTTTACTGGTTCTGATTGGTCAGCTTCGGTTGACCTTTCTATATCACAGGAGTGTCCCTGCTCTATTACCTCTTCTTGCAGCTCAGCTGCAAATAATCACAGCTTAGCTACTGTACTCGGTCCCTCTTTATGAGGTAAACCTGAGGGACAGTTGTTTGAATAGTGGTCTTTATGGCCACATTTATAGCACGTTATCCCCAGAAGGAATTTCCAGGAATTATTATTTGTCTTTTCATGTGTATGGGTCTGATGACTCTTTTGCTGGTGGGCAGTCCCACCTTTCCCTTTGTTATTAGGAAATAATTTTGCCTTTTGGTGATAAATTGTATTTCCTCTTTTGAAATACTTAGGGCCTTCTAGGGTCAAAGAGTTCTGCAAACTCTTCTTATCATGTGGGTGTGAACCACTTCATCCCTGGGAGGGTTTCCCTCCGGAGCCAATGTGGCTCGTTCTCATATGCATATTTATTGCTTTCTGTGTGGTCTCCATTCTCTGCACTTCTTCGAGGATTTCCTCGATAGTCGAATGCTCAGTGGATATTCTGCGAGCTTCAAATATACTTCAAATGATTGAGTGGGGTAATCCACAGAGGAATTTCCTCCTAAATGAGTAATCGTCAGGGGGCTGCACCATTTGGTGCACACAACATTTTAGGTCATTATAGTATGCAAGTGCTCCTTTATCAGGAGCGAATTTCGTATGATTGTATTGATCTGCAGCATTCTGTGCTGATGCCTCATGGACAAATCGTTTGAATAGTCCACAGATCATGTCCTCAAAGGACCAGAATGGGACCTGTCAGTCCGGCGAGTCAACCTCTTGGTCATACCATTGGGAGGCTAATGCCTCCAAGTACAATCCTGTGTACAGGACTTGATCGTCATCGCGATCTGGTCCAGTGACCTTAAATGTACAAAAGTACTTTAATAACTGGCTTAGCCAGTTGTCAAACTTTTCCAGGTCATCCTGGCCACCGTATTTTCCTGGCTTTGGCGGATTCATTGCCTTTACTTCAGGTCCTACAGGACCAGTCAGTTGTCCAACTTGTTCCCAGATATGCTGTGCATATCGTTGTTGCATGGAATTCATGTATCTTGTGTTACCCAGGGTGAATCCCCTCAGGTATTGGCAATGAGGCTGATTTTCATGGGGTCTACCCCCACCGAGGATATGATTTTCATCATGATCCTCATCCTCATCATCCTTGTTGAACATATCGTCATCACCGTCTGGGTTGTCAGGAGGCCCTTCACCCAGGGGGCCTCTCCTAGGAGGACCCCCTCCTCCAGGGCGTCTGCCCCCAGGAGGAGGAGGAGGAGGAGGAGGATTGTTTCCTCCATTTCTAGGCCCAGGAGGACCTCATCCTCCATTCCCTCTTGGACACATTTCGTCCTCATCTTCATCATCATTGCTACTTCCTCCAGGATCTCCTGGTTCACTGAGGGGCACTGCTTCATTGCCTGCGGCAACAGCATGATCTCATGCCATCTGATGGAGAATTGCAGTTCCTCTCTGCCTTCCAAACATGTGTTGGATTATATCCGAACTACGTCCGGACAGGTATGCAGAACGATTAGGCATGTTAGGGGTGAGACCACCCTGATTATCCTCTGTACCAATAGGCGCGGTATGATCTTTCCCTGGAGGGTTTTCCCTCCATAACGGGGTGCTAAATAACACCTGGGATGATTGTCCCTCGACTTTAATTGATGCTGTTGCATCTGGACTACTAGCTCTGCTAGCTGGTCCCTCGACACCCTCTGCGGCGAGTGCTTGCTTCAACCACTCGATTGTCGTTGCTTGATGCAACCCAGGGTTTATTCCATGATTATGGAACCCTTCTGGACCATGTCCGTATTCCAGCCATTGGTGCTGGACTCCATCCAGAAACTTGTTTACGGCCACTAGGGCTAAATGAGGGTCAACAGGGACTTCCTCCCCGAGCAGTTCCCTAATTGGAGGCACTATGCCTTCAGTATAAACCTGCACGAGAGGACTTTCCATCCTCAAGGGAGAAAATGGGTCATTATGAACCCTTGAGTTATTATACTCAGTGTTCTGAGGAGTCAATGGACTCATCAGGTCATTGATGGCTTCAGTGATCCTCTCTGTACTCCTCTCAGCACTACTCATCATTTGGGAGATGCTTAGTTCTCCGGGCATAGATGTCCCAGCCTCTGGCTGGGTGGTCTCAACCCGAGGAGCTTGTGCTCCTTTTTTCACCTTCTTCGACTCTTTATGAGTCTCAGCAGTCTTTTTCAGTGGCTGACAACTATTGTTGTCAGGTGGGGGATTATCCCCATCACTGGGTGGCTTCGTCGCCACCGTTTTCACACTACTGTGAGTTACCGTTCGACTCATAGTGAATACTTTGAACTCAAATGTTCAAAAAACCTTGTAAGGGGTTGATAGATCCTATGCCTTAAAATCACACAAGTGAACGATACCGAATGGTATTCACTACATGATGTGTAAAGACAAAAGTAGGATGCCCTACAATGTAACTAGGCAAATTTTTATATATACTAGACATGGCACATGTGATATTAGAATCACATGTGCCCAGTAGGTACTGTTGGATATATCTGTACATTCGGCCCTTAACAACATCACTGCGATCTTACTTGAGCAGGGTGAAGTGGGCATGATGCAGCACATCAACGTGGGCCATGAGGTCTTTGTACTCCGTATGGGGCTCGGACAGGTGAGATGTACAACTGGATTCTTGGTGACATTGACCTTAGAGTTGGTCTATCCTCATGCTTGTCATCCTTACTATCCCATGTCTTGTTTCTTGCACTTGGGCAAGGGTAGGGTGTTGGCTCATCCCCCTCACCCTCATCTCGCACATGTTTCATTTGTGTCTTAATGCCCCCACATGTGGTGGCTCCATCTTTGCACTCAGACCTCCCATGGATCAAATTAGAGAATGCAGCATGGGTGCAAGTGCAGGGTGGGTAGGGTTAGCATGATGAAGGACACAATTTGAATTAATTTAAACCACAACATTACCATTGTTGATTGGTGTTGTCATCAGTGCTGAGGCGTGAGGTGACTGTCAGTGATGTGGCAATGGAAGGTATTGATCTTGACCCAACTAATGGTGTCAAGCGTCCTGAGCAAGTTCATGAGTGGAAGCTTGTACCATGTCAGCACATGGTGCACCGAACCAGATGACACAACACAACAAGGCTTGACTGACTTGGAAGCAATGCTGTTGCAGGGCATGCTGGAAGTGAGGGTGGCTGGAGCAAGGGGAGCGAGTGGGCCCATTGGTGAAGACAGCAGAGTCGTTAGCCCCGCAACCAAGCTGCAAGAGGTGTGGCAGTATTGAGAGGAGTCGGAGCCCAAGGGACAAATCAACAACATCACATGTTGCTTTAGGGTTGGCTCAACATGACATATCAATTTTGATGTCGCCATCAACAATGCACCGCTCAATCTCTACAAAGCTGTCAAATGGTCCCAGTGGCCAGTACTATCTCAAAAACAATATGCTTGGCTGTTTCGTCATCAATTGCAGCACCAATGACTCTGCCACACTCACCAACAACCCCCCTTGCTCCAACTTGCCCTTACTTCCGAGTCCAGTGCGCCGAACTGGCTCAGTATTACTTCAAAAATGACCAGCTTGGCTGTCTCATCGTCAATGGTGGTGCCAACAACTCTGTCATGCCCACCGATGCCCCCTTGCTCCCCTCACTCCAGCTCACCATCACTTTCAGGTCTTGTTCTCAACCTGTTGCTTGCGTTTTGTGTACATATCAATGCGTGGCATTGACATCCTTGAATTGGTGTGTCTGGTAGGAATAATGATACTAGGATTGCAGTTGACATTGGTCCATTGGTGATGGATGTTGATTTTCAGGTCGCTTCATGCCTCTGAGCACCCTCAGACCCCACGCAATCGAGCTCAATCTGAAGCCAGCCTCTTCAGGTGTGTCTCAACTCTCTTTATTGCCCATTGATGGACCTCATGAAGAGTATTGTTGTCGTAGATGAGTCCAAGTTCTGCAGCAATAGAATACAGATGCACATATCTGAGTCCTCAAACCATGCTCCCTAGACTTTCCAGTGACACTACCCCACAATCTTTCCTTGAAATTCGACAACCCAGCGGTCTGGGAAGGTGGGCAAGTCTTCTCAAGTCCAATGACTTCATGGCTGACAGCGAGAATTTCGGGAGCAAGATGCTAGAGGGAGGGGACAGGGCCCCAGTAGGGTTCACAAGTTTGCTGAATTTATTAAGTGGTGCATTTCATTGCAAGACATCTGCCCAAGCATTGCATTCCACCTATCACTCTCCTGGACCCCATGTTCTGAGTCATCCTTGAATTCCTTCCATGTAATGATATATTATTTCGTATGTAGCACTGTGGAGTGCTATTCTTCAGCGACCTTCCCACCGACCTTTGTAATCTTGTTGTGCCTGCATGCTATGTAGTACATGACATGACCTACATTATTATGGTAGTGCTTGGATATGTGAATTTTACTATGTAGTCAAGGGGGATGTGAAATTTACTACATAGTACTATGTAGTCTACAGAGCTTGGCAGGGTGCTATCAGCCTGCTTTATTTTTACACATGACTGGCCCTGGGATGACAGGGCTGAGTGGCCTGGGGGGCTGAACTATTTACAATATAAGGTCAGGTAGTCCAACCATCAGAGTGCAAGAAGCTAGTTCTGAGGTTGTCAGACTTGTGATACTTGGTCATCCTGTGTGATCCTAATACCTGAGATGCTAGCCACTGATCGTCCTGAAACATGTTTGCCAGCAATTATATGTGATAGACACAAACCAAACAGAATGATCAAAATATGGTCTCCACAGCACCATTCATATATTTGTACTGTCACTGATTCTAAGTAACAGCAAGACCTTGTCATCCTATTTATTATTTACATCAATTTGTTATTGCCATCCAGGAATATATTTTCTTCCCTGTTTTCCTGATGGCCAATGAGGCGATCAACTACTTCCCATACCTTGCATTCTTTGAGCATCTGAAGCTCAGTTTTGCAGGCCTTCTGCCAGAGTTTTTGTTCCTTTGCAGGTAATTTATTAATGTCCTTAAAGGACCATTCCCAGTAATTGGGAGAATTAGATGATTCTGCAAAAGGAATAGCTTGTTGACACAGGAAGAAAACTAAAGCATCTCTCCCTTCACTGGTCAGACATTCAACATCCTGCTCTGAGGGAGTAGGGGAATGTGGCATGCCGCCAGGGACATTAGGAGTGTCTGGTGTCTGAAAGGCAGAGGGTTCTCCAATTAATTGTTCCCAAAATGAGTCCTTTTTGATGTCCTTTACTTGCTTCAAAGGATGACATTTGTCACCATATATGTTGCCAGGACGAATGGGAACCTTGTGAGTTTGCTCAGATCATCATAAAGGTGGAGGACCAAGAGGAGGTGGGTGAGGAGCCCTGGGAGGAGTCTGGGGAGCTGGAGGTGGCACAGGAGTCTGTTCTGGTGATGGCTGTCATTGTAGTTCAGGGAGAAGTCCCAGAACTGGGTCAGGCTTCTGGACAACTGTAGGCTCCAGGTCAGAACCATTGGAGTTGGAGTCATCAGAGTGGTCAGAGTGACCATCAGAATGTTGATGAGGTTTCCTAGATGGGTGACTGATTGGCTTGTAAGGGTGAGCGCCAGAACACCTTGGGAATAAATTCTCATCAAATATGGCATAGGCAGATTTGTGAAGGGATCCATTAGGGCACATGAAGATGCAGTTGGCATCATTTTCTGTGGTGACCCCTAGATATACCATTAGCTGCGATTTGGGCTGCAGCTTGTCCTTGTGTATCTCATCAGGGATATGCACATAGGCACCACATCCAAAAACTCGTAGATGTGAGACAGATGGTTTCTCTCCCTGAAGTAGTTCATGGGGGGTCTTCCATTGGAGATGATTCATGGGAGTTCTGTATAAACATGAGTTGCATGACAAAGTGCAAACTCTCAATAGGAATCAGGTAGGCAAGCGTGAAGACACATTGCCCGAGCCTTGTCCATTAAAGTGCAAATTAATCACTCAGCATGACTGTTCTGTTGGTGTGCATAGGGTGCAGACCGATGAATATGGATACCATTATCTTGAAGGTACTCTTCAAATGCCTTGGAGGTAAACTCTCCACCAGAGTCAGATTTAAATGTTGGCGTTGAATTGAGTGCAAATATAGGAGAAGAATTGTTTGGTAATTCATAGTGCCTGATCTTTCAATCATAGACAATGAACCCATGCCATGGAAGTATAATCATCATAAAAGACGATGGCATACTGTATTTGAACTTATGGTACAATTCCACCTCAAAAGATTTGAGATCTGAATGAATCAGCTCAAACAGCATGGTAGCCCTGTGCTCAGTGTGAGGGAATGACCTATTGGGTTGTTTGCCTAGTTGGCAACTGGTACAAATCTTCTCTTTCTTGGGTATCTCCACATCGGGGAAGTCCTTCAAATGTTTTCGCATAGCTTTTATAACATCCTTAGAAGAATGTCCTAGGCAGTGATGAAGGAGTTCATAATCCACAGAAGCCATAGAGATAGTCTTTGCATGTGGTCTAACAGCAGGAGCATGCATCCAGAACATTGTGTCTGCTCCATGTGAGTGGAAAAAGAGTGTAGTGCATTTAAAGCACTTGTCATAGAATTCGAATAGTCCAGGGGAAACCTGAACTGTAAGACATTGATCACAAAGTAGGGCACCCATGGAGATGAGCTTGATATCTGTGGAAGGCATATAGATTACAGGCGATAGTCACACATGTAACCCCTTAAAGTCAATAATGACTGTGCCTTCTCCTAGAATAGGAGCTTTGCCATTTGTGGTAAATGAGAAGTGTGGTTCCTTAAACTCATGGTATTCAATGAAATTACCAATTTGATAGGTGAAATGGCATGAGGTGCCTGAATCAAGTAGCCACATGTCTGGAGGTGGACGATGGTGGTCATGTTGGTGCTGAGGTTCTTTGCCTTTACCAGAGACTTTCTGACAGTCATCACAAAAAAGTAGAGGGCAAAGTAGATAGTATTGTCCAATTACTACCTACTACAGACAACAACATATATAATATGTTTTTCTGTGGTGAAGAAAGTCATGCATTAGTGTCTGAGTGGTATGAGGAGGACAGAGATACTGACCAAGATTCTGCTGGGGGGCCCATGAAGGGACCAGAGGATGAGCTGACATCTGCGTGATGGCGCGGCGCTCGAGGCAGTAGGGAAGAAAGCAGATGCGTAGTGAACTAGCTACAAACAAGAAAGTGACTACACGGAACTCGATGCGATGTCGGCTATGTCGTGTGCGTTCGGGTGAAACCCGCAGGGTTTCCGGCCCAAGGCAAGGCCCCTGATCTGTGAGTGGGCCAGGTGAGCTGTGATCCCGAGTACTAGGAGCCCTCGGCAACGCGTGCAGCGAAGCGAAGGCCCAATCAGTAGGAGCTGGAGGGCTACTTACTGTTAGCGTACTGGTGGCATGGCAACTCGGTTGAATTCGTCGAGCAATTGCCGGTTGGCTTGCAGGAAAGGTGCTAGTACCAGCGCATGGTGTCGAAGATAAAGGGTGAAGGCGTCGCCTGCCCATCGTCCCATGACTTTGACCACGTCGAAGGGAATGCCTTTGAGCAAATAGAACAGAGTGCCACCAATTCGTAGACTGTGGCCTTGTAGATTCGCAAGACCGCAGTGTTTGACGATGGCAGTGATACGGGTTGTGAATTGAGTTTTGGATAATGGGCGCAGACCATTTTTCGGATGCTTCCAGGCGAAAAGATGTGCGTTGCTGGGACCGGGGTTGATGCGGAAATGGTGCTGCAGAGCGGCTTCCGGGTCTGTTATGCAATCTGCTTGAGGGGCGCACTGTACGGTTTCCCGTTCTCGGGTTCACACTTGGTGATTGGAAGTGTGAATTGAAGAACTGGTAGGTTGTTTGGGTCTCGCAGGAAGGCGACGTTTTGTCGGGTGATATGTTTGTTGGCGTTGAAGCTTTTTATGGCTTTCACCGTGAATTCGCCGAGTCTAGCTACGCAGTAAAATACGGTTACCATGCAAGCGAAGATGGCCGCGTCGCATGGGTCGTTTAAGTCAAGTTGGGCACGTATTATCTTTAGATCTTCCACCGTCATAGGAGGTCGCTTGGCTTTCTTGGAGCCGGGTGGAGCGAGTCTTGACGCTCCTTGAAGCATGTGACGTAGCTCGTCTGAGTCTATGAACCAGGGATGGCCGTGCAAAAGGTGCCAAGCTCGAATACCTGCTGAATAGTTGGCTATCGCCGTGCCCGAGTATGCCCCAGCGCAACTGGAAAGGAAAGAGAGGATTAAGTTGCGGGATGCTGGGCAACGCGCCGTTTCCGGGATGTGACTCATGTCGCAATATACATGGAAAATGAGTAGTCCGGTGCCGTACAGCTCTTTCATGCTGTCCGCCCATGAGGCGCCTATTACTTCTAGAATACGGTTTAGCGCTGTTTCTGACACGTCCGGTCTGGGGGACGGGTTGGCTGGGACCCAGAGACGGAGCCTGTCTTTGGCTAGACAGTGTGGGCGATTTGGGGATGGTAGTGGGCGGAGGTTGGGTTGGTACGGGCGCGGTTTGCTGGGACTGGAGGGTTCGAGAGTGGTTGGGGATGGTGGAGGGAGGGGCGAGTTGAACCGGGACGAGCTCGATTCAAGCGTCCTGGATGACGTTGAGGAGGAGCTCGTCCTCGAGCTGGGCCTCTGCTCGAGCTCGCTCGTTCTCTTCTTGTTGGTCCCGGATCCGACTAAGAGCGCGAGTGGCCGAGTTGGAGTATCTCCCTTCCTTGAGCTCTCTGAGTTCTCGAGCTGAGAGTGGGTCGGTAGCGTCTGTGAGGAACTCCCGGAGGTGCTCGGGTAGAGCAAAGGGCGGAAGTAGGAGATGGGCCGGTCCGTAGAAGCCTCTGGACGGCTGATCGGCAGGGTTGCTAGCGCTGGGTACGTAGCGCACGGCGACGCTCTCGATGTGGTGGGAAATCTCGATGATAGCGTGGATATGCTTGAAAATTTCGTTGACGGCGCGGTTGCGATGCCTGCCGATTCTCCATCCCTCAATGACTCCTGTGTTGTCGCCGTGTACGATGAGGTGTTGCAGGTGGTCGAGGAAAGTCTCGAAAGCACGGAGTAGCAGCTCGAAGCCGACGGCTTCCGCCCACCCGATGTCTTTGGCTCCTCTGTGCGAGGACCAGTCCGATCTGAGG
>JBBPQV010001401.1:0-10472 GCA_038092675.1 Boletus rufocinnamomeus
ACCAGGCAAGGTCATTAGCTAGCAATGGAAAGACCTGTATTTTCATTTCAAAATTTAATTTAATTGGAATATGTATAATGTCATAGCATGTTAATGACAAGCCAGTGATGCTACTTAAAACTAGCTAAGCTTGGGCATTAGGTCAAACCACGTCCGGGACTGGCTGATCGATCATCCAGATAGATTCCCCTCGACGATGACAGAGCCCGTCATCCACAAGCACTTCCGGTTCGTGTTGACAGATTGCGATGGGTCCAGCACGTAACGTTGACGAACTGTGCTGCGTACACCGCCCGTGCAGGGCAGGCACGCAATCTGCCACTGTGCCAGGCAGCATTCGCGTTCCTAAAATGCTCATAAATTATCCGACCCTATCTGTCACGTCAGGGACAAAGTGAGGAACGATATGGAGCCTGGAGGAGCTGTGCTATACCATTGCAGTCCAATTGCCAGACGAGTCGACACTGGATATCTTGCCGTAGGAATTTAGAGAAATGTCGAGATTGTCAGATGTCCGTCCGATGTCGGACGACCAAGCTGTAAATTTAGAGCCGTGGCCACTGAGACCGTACCCCAAAAATGTTGCCCAACTACATCATACATGATGATGATATTGATGAGTTCGAATTGCAGGCCCGTACACTGGATGCAGGTCTCGTGCTCGGCACACTGCTTCCGTATCTGCTACCGCGTACTACACAGCTTATGGAGATTTCTGTGCATACCACAGTGGCACGCTGCAGTGAGCATGTTTGTCCTAGACCGAAACCTACTTTATAATACTAGCAGTACACGAGCGTGACTATGATGATAAGAGGACGAGCCTGGGGGGGCTAAGTATGGGAAAAGAGACCAGAGCGAGTTGGGCGGGCAGGCTTGGGACGAACGAGTTGGGGTCCGCACAAGTTCATGGATAGGTGGTGCACGGCGAGTGGGTAGGTTTCAGGACGTCGCGTCGTTGCCACCGTTCGTCTCGTCTTCTGAGCATTCGTAATTCCTGGCAGATGTTTCGCAAGCTGAAACCGAGGAAGGTATCAAGAAGGAACCACGGACACCCATTCATGATGGTGACAAGGTCAGCCAACCTAAAATAACTGCACCGGCTGGCTTAGCATGGATCGACAGAGCTACTCGTTGTGAGGGTTTCTTGGGACAACTATATTTACTCTGTGTCTTCGCAATCGCTTCGTGTGTTTGATGCCTTCGTTTCATTGCGACGTCGCCATGGCGCGATACGCGTTCGTGCGTGTGCGCTCCCGCAGTCTCTCAGCTTGCATGCGGCACTGATCAACTCTTCTCGCAGCTCCCCGCGTCCTGTGTTCGTGTGTGCGCGCGGTTCGTGTTGTCTCGTGGTTTAGTGGGCTCTCCTGATTGTCGTTGTTCTCGCCACGCCCTCCGCGACATCTCGCGACGCTCTCGACTTGCTCGCTTGGACACTAGGTAAGTATAACGGTGTGGCGGTGCCAAAGAGTATGACAATTGGAAGAAAGACCAATAAGACGAATATAAGTGAACTACTCAAACAGGGAAGGTCTCAAGGCTCACTCCTGTATGAAGCTCGTAGGCCCGTAGGAGCGTGCAAGCAACAAAGTACTCGGTTTGATCCTGTACGCTCGGAAAACTGTTATGTTTCAGAAGTTGGTTCTCGGCTCACGTTTTATGAAAGCCGCCGCGGGCCATCTCTGCCTGGATCCGGGCACATTGCTCTACATGAGTGGCCATGTCCGAGGGGATGAAGAAGCCGATACAAGGGTATTGCAAAGGACTTGCCTAGCACCGAGCCAAGTACGTGAACGTATGGGATTGAGTCGTTACCCAGCCCATAGACGTTGAGACTTGGACCATGTATATGGTGAGTAGCGGGTTGGTTGAGGTTGGCATGATTTACACGCGCGAACAAATCTGCAAAGGTATCCCCACCTTCTGGTGCAGACTTGGAAACGGTGCTCTGCTGTTGACGTGCTGTGCTGTGGTACGTATGTTCCTGGCATAAGTCCGGCATGTCAACTTCCACGGAAAATTTTACGGACCTGAGCGTCGTCTCCTTTGAAAATGTTTGCACTCTGCTCCGCACATTGGCAGGGCAGGTTCGTGATAATTGGACAGATGCTCTTTGGAGCCGACGGATTCGGGGCCAAGTCTGCTGGCAGATTGGTAGAAACCTTGTCAAGCTAGGTAATGGACGCCAGATTGCATTAGCACCAATGATGGGTTGCAGACCCACAGCGAACGAGATGTGGACTCCGAGCCCTGAATTAGCGGCCTGAGACTAAGAATTGGATTGCCAGTGTTCTTGTACTAATAGGACGAACCATAGTGCTATTGTCTCAACCACTGTCAATGTCTTACTTTTCTGATCATTTGCCATGATGAACTTGTGTGCGTCGCTCGAGTTGGTGTAATTTCCGGGATCCGACGGTGACCTTGGTGGCTTCTCGGTCCTGTCAGTCGTCGAAGCCCAACGGTTGCGTGGGAACGCTGATGCCCGAAGGACTAATCTCCCACCGACATACAGTAGAGGTAAAGGCTACAGACAATACTAGTAGCTCGGCTGGGTGCTTGAGCCCGGCTAATTTATAAGAATTTAGCCAACGATGAGTCGTCAAGGTGAACCTGCTTGAACTCTCGCTGTTCCCCATTTGTGGAGGAGGGGGATAGCCATTTTAGTCACTCAACACAGGCAATTGGTCCCGAAACGTTTTGCCGGTCAAACGTCGAAACTCTACGTACTTACCCACAACCTGGGATTTCGTCTAGTGTTACTCAGCATGACGTTTTACTGAGACTTCCTGTATACACTTGCGCGTGGTATAGCAGATTGCGAACAAAAAATGAAGACTTTCGTGAATCACCATGAGAACGCCGCAACGGCAAGGCTTTTACCAGACGACCGTGACACGGAGTCCTCCCTCGTTCTGAGGAGCAACCAGATCACGAGACATAAACATATGACTTCATTTGCGTGCTGATGCGTATGCATGATACGTACATAACCCATTTGATCGGGCCGAGGAACGACTGTCTCGCTCAAGGTCTTCGAAGAAGCTGTCTGTCAAAGGAGTTGATCGGATTTTCGTCGGACGACTGAACGCCGCTGGTACCTCGAGTCATAACGCTCAGAAAACAAATACTGTAACAGTTCTCCGGACGTAATGAAACATGCTGGTCAGGCATCTTCGAAACAATACAAATGTCGTCTCTAGTCCCGTATGATGATGACACCACTTCGCCGTATGTAGTACCTGAGGCTGGAACACGTTCATGTGTGCCGATATCCAACCCGACGTCCTGCCTCCGCTATATAACCATCTTGGCACACTGTGTGCCTGCCTACCCGCCAGCCCATGTCTATGTATGTATGACATATTCTTAGGCCGTCCGCAGCACTCTCACCACGGCAACGCCCCGTGTTTACATGACGTACAATACAAGCCTCGAAGCTCGCCTCGGTCACGCTTGTGAGAGTGCGCACAACAGAATCAACCTTCTCTTCGTCATAGATGGTCTGATAACGCTTCACAGTTATTCTCATCATTCCGTCACTGATATGAACTGTCAAGGTTGGCAGCTTTGTCCTTGCCATAATTAATCGGACTTGCATCATCCCTGCCGACGGTTTACATACTAGTTCTTGATCATGAGCCCCATCCGCAGGTTCCATAGACAGCTCCGAATTGCATTTTCACTGATCTCCTTGGTTACCATCATTTAATCTTATGTTCACATGGTAACTTGACTCGACCACTCTGCTTCGATAATTAAACCTTGTTAACTTGAGCCTCGAATACGATCCACCGTCCAGTGGCGCATATGCGAGGTTCTTCGGAGACAAGCGATGTGAACTAGGGGCTCAGAGTGTCTTCAAGACCACGGTCATACAGAGAAATCTAGGGAGGGGATACAGTAGGGTATGCTATGAAGGAAGGCCTTGAAACAAAGGAACCAAGAATGCAGGCATGATGACGTTTGTTGGAATGATGAGTTGATAAAAAGTAGCAAGGGAGTGTGTAATTAAGATGTAGAAGATGTGTGTGGGAACGGCGGAGGAGGGAGGGCATGGTCCGAACTCAAGTTCTTGATTTCGAACGGGAACGGTTGAAGGCGTTGCCCAAGCGTCGGAATGTCCCACCGGACTTGGCGGACGAGGATTTTGACGGCGTCGAAAGGACCGATGGAGACTCTAAGGAGGCCTTTGCACATTCCTCACTTTGCCTTTGCGATGGCACTGGGAAATAATGTACAGAATCGCCCGGGCTGGTGGAGACTCGGAGCAGACGGGTCTCGAGGTCAGCGAGTACGGACTGTTGATAGCTTGGCCGTGGTTCAGGGTCCTTGTGCTTCTTCAGATGCTCTGGGATTGGGGGGACGGGAGGAATCTAAAATTGAACGATCAGCATGAGTGATGTAGATTGATATCAGTTTACAAACCTGCTGCTTTCGCGAAGGCCTTTGCCATCTGACAGACATGTTCTCATCCCAATCATGGTAGGGATCCTCTTCGCTCATCGCAGTCCTATCATAAAGTGGGGTGCGCTTCCGTATCCGCGGCTGCAGGGGTTGTAGTATGGGTACGGGCATCTGATCGTGTGTAGCTTCGGTGTAGCAGATCTCTGAGAAGGATTCCGTAGGTGATAGAAGAGTCTGTTGATCGAGGCAATCGAGACATGATGGATCGAACTCGACGTTTTTGAGAGAGCGACGGAGAACCTTGAGGGAGATGGTATGGGTATCTGACACACCTTCATCCTCTATACACGTCGGCAACTCGTAATCGCGAGGCCGGAACGTGGGTCGTATGGGTGTTGGGAGAAGCTTCCATCCTTGTGAGTCAGAGGATGAATATGCACGGCGCCTTGCAATATTAGGTGACAGAGTTTGCTGTGGGACCATTAGTTCGTGCTTGGAGGAATAAGTGGATAGTGCGACCCACCGCGGTGACGAGTGAGTCGTCGGCACTTGGGCAGAGTGAAGTGCTCAGGGGGACGTGAGTCCTCGCATACCTGTCGCGAGGAGTGCACTTGTCAACGAGGAGTCGAGGAGAACTGTACATCTCGTTAGAAAATGCCAGGGGGGGGGGGTTGGGAGATCCATTGTTATCTCCACTGCGCCTTTATGTGAGGGCGCTGTATGACGGAACATCCAGCAATTGTGAGTTTCCCGAAACGGGCGTGACTCATCCGAAACGTAAATCAGGCCGAAGCAAGCTCATGTGAAGGGTCGACCTCGGTCTATCCATACTCCTCGCTCAACGTATTCGAGCGACCCAGGCTCATTTCGCTTCAGTTCGACCGTCATGTCAGCGACTCGGCCATCGAGAAGCACGATATGATAGACAATAACGTTATGCGTGGGGTATAGATGGATATAGAAGATGTTTGGGTAAGCGTACTTTTCGACCAGCTCCAATATGAAGGAGACGCCGGGCACCTTGGCAACAACGAAGATGATCCGGAACACCACTGTAACCCCCCAAACGAAACCTACGTTTTCTCCGCCCTGCTTTTTCGTCGCAGTTTGCGCGCCAAGTCCTTCGCCCGTTCCACCAAATTCCCATGGGGCGTCAGAATATCCACGGTAGCTGCGCGCGGTCGCGATGGTCTTGTAGCGTATGCAGTCGACGTTTGCAAGTTAGGAGAAAGATGCGACGACTCCGTAGTTGTCTCGACCGAAACGTCAACGATTGTACTTCTGTTAATGGAGACATAGTCGAGCTGCGACTGCGCGCGTGTTAGCCGCCGTGGTAGCAGTGAGCCCACAGTTCCGGGAAGAGTTTGACGCCCGATTATTCTCTCAACCTGGATCTCGTGCCGTTCCTCTGTATGTCGCGTTCCCTCCGAAAAATTCTCCGAAACGAAAGAATCGACACTTCTGGGCTGGAAACTGCCGGTCTGCGACATATCGAAGCCTGTGGAGATAATGATGACTTACATGGGCCAGGGCATGATAAAACGTTGACTTGGATGCCGCGGCAAAAAGAGGTGACGGCGCCGGTGAACGCAGACCATCATCTCCTCGCCCTTCTGGCTGGTGGGAGTCAGAAAGCGCACAAGCCTTGACGACAAGATCTCACCTTTCCAAACTGACTCACCGAGACCCCCGGCTTCTTATGATGGTATCTGCTTGATCTTGGTTCTGTTAAAGGGTCCACAAGTTCCATCTGCGACAGCCCAGGTTCGTCGAGTACTCTGCGCGCGCTCGCCTGCTCCACTCTTCTGAATTTCTAAGCCGCACTTGGTATGTCAGAAAAAGAGCAGTATTCAGAGGGCACATGCCTCCTCAAGTGATTCCAGTGAGCTTGCCATGGTGGACGTATTCGATGGGGTCGTCGTGAGCAGACAGGAGGCACCTTGCTCAGAGTCTTGTTCTCTTCTATTGTCTGCGCACAGCGTGCGACCGACGAGGCCGTCTGCAAGCTGTGTGCCAAGGTGTTTCGTATCGTCAAAGGTAGACCACAGCACACCTTTTCAGACAGTGTGCACCCACCTGGAGGTTCTACGAAGCTGAAACTTGCATTTGATTGTTATGTTATATGTACCTTTGGCGCACGGGATGGTCGGGCTGTTGCATGACACGTGGCATGACATCTACATGGATTGCACTGCCACTTGACAAGCTCCTATACGCTCTCGTCGGAGTTCGGCGTTCGCTAAGCAAGCGCTATTCAGCCTGACATTCTACGGTACGTGCTACAATCAAGATATACCGGTTAAGAGTTGCAATACTATTCATAACTTTGTAGAACTCAACTCAGTAAAGCTGTGAGCCAGAATGGCCAAGGTCGAGAGAGATGAGCAATTCTACATGACTCCAGTGACCATCCAGGTAAGTATATCTGATCCTGTTGAAGGCACTCCTAGCTCAGAGTGACGACGTAGGTGGAGAATTGTCTGTTCAGGGTGCCTCGACAATCATTGGAATCCCAGTCCAAGATATTCCGGGACATGTTTTCACTCCCTGTAGCCGAAAACGTAGAGGGGTCAAGCGATAACAATCCCATTCGTCTGGATGGGATAAAAAAGGAGGAATTCAAGCGCTTCCTCGAGGTGCTTTTTATGGGGTAAGTTGATGATTCTCATACATGGACTCTGAATACGTACTGCAGACCCATCCGCCACGGTCTCCAGTGCTTGCGAAGCGACTCGGAAACCATGCCCAGTCTTTGAGATGTGGTTTCCTGTCATGAAATCGGCACGGATGTGGGAATTTGATGGAATCTACAAGTACGCTGTCAAAAAAATGCCATACAAATAAATCTGCAAAACTCCAGCGGAGAAGGTGGGGATTGCCTTCCAGTATGATATTAAACCGTGGCTCCTCCCTGCCATGAATGAACTGGCTAAGCGGGAAGAACCCCTTGGAAACTATGACCTTGAGCTTCTTGGCCCAGAGTTGGCGCTGAAAGTGGCTGCCGTCCGAGAGAGCTTGACTATCGACGCACATAGTGGTAATCTCACCTCTTGTTTACGAGTCGCGACAAAGGTGGATTTTACGTCCGTTATAAAACGCGTGTTTGGGTTTTCAGGTCAGTCCAGGCTGTTTGCCCACTCCATCACTGTTCACTTGCACACGCGAGAGCCTAGTGTTGATCTTGACCTGCTGACAGATTGCGACACAGACTAAATGATGTCGATGCTCCGAAAAAGGGGTTCAGGGTAAGAAACGTTGACGGGGCTTAGCAGACCCATTCGTGATTCAAATGATGTTACTTACGTCTGGTCGAGCAGCGGGAGTTTCAGGGCTTGGATTGTGCTCGTAGTTATCTGGTAATTAGGTTGCTCTCGCGTACATCGTTCAAACGTTCACCTGTAATACACGGAGTAAAACGGAGCAAACGTTATTACTGTATTTCAAATCGCGGTACACGCAGCTGACGCGTGGATTTGAACATCAACGGCGCTGGTGTATCGCTGCCCACCGCAGTTAGGTGCATGCAGGTGCTGCCTTCCTGCCAAGTCTGGCAGCGCCTCGAACACTGCTGGTACCCGCATGTACTGACAGATCTGTTATCAAACCACCAGATCAATGGTGCCCTTGAACCTGGGCACATCGGGCTCCACAAAATGTAACTCTGCGGCATGGAGACACGAGCGATCGGTGTGGCGCGATTTGAAGAGATGTTGATGTTCTTTCCCAGCGATGCAAGTCGTCTGAGTTCCCCGCCTTAGCGTCGCTTGAGACATGTACCGCGAAAATTTGACTGGAAATGCCTCGCCGACGTACACCATCCAGGCGATGCTTCCCGACAATGGGCACGTTTACGCAACGGAGGTGCAGGCTGGTGATGAACTTGAAAATACATAAGAGGAGCCTGAGGGAAGACAATGGGCAACGTGTCCCCAACACGTGTAGCCGAAACCCAAAAACTTGATTGCCAACACTGGAATCAGGCAACGTATATCTTGACTTCCTTCGAAAATTTCCCTTAGAGCCCAAGCCCTCTCTCTCTCCACCGTCTTCCCTCATCTCTCTAGTAGGATCCATCATGGTCGGCCCCGATACCTCGCACGGCGTTTCTCGCGTTGTCCACCACAAGGATTTCTATCTGCGTGGAGGTGACATGACTGTTTTGGTCAGTCTCGACGTTCGTGTCGCTCTCCTCACTGGACGTTAACGTATCTCCGTAGGTTGAAAACCACCTCTACCGCATACATAGTTATTTCTTCCATCGCGAGTCTCTTTTTTTCCGCCAGAAGGTCAACAACTCGAACAGCAGCGACGGCGAGGAACAAGGTTCGACGGACCACAATGCCTACACTCTGGAGGATGTCAAGAGTGAAGATTTCTCACGTTTCCTCTGGGTGTTCTACAACCCGTAAGTTCGCCACATCGCATGATCGGGTGCGCTTCAATCATTGCTAACGACGGACAGTAAATACTCGGTGTACGACGCCCCACTTGAGACATGGCTCAGTATTCTCAAGCTCGCCAACCGCTGGACCTTTGACAATGTCAAGGAGCTGGCTGTCCGGGAACTCGAAAAAATTGATATTGAGGCTGTAGAGAAGATTAGCATCTATCACGACAATAATATCAGTCGTCTCTACCTCATTCCCTCTTACGTCGACGTCTGCAAGAGGGATAAGCCTCTGTCCTTCACGGAAGGTATGAAGCTTGGAATGGAGACCGTCCTCCGTATCGCCGAAGCACGTGAGCGTTTGCGTCTGCAGGCTTCTGAAAGTGGCGTCCGTTCTCCTACCTTCGAGGACTTTGAAGACGCGGAGGTAGAGGTTCTCATTCGGGGGATCTTCAATCTCGGTCCCCGTCCTACTTCCCCCTCCCCTGTAACTTCTCCTGCCAACGGCGCCAACACCTCATCGAATGGTGTCGTTAAGCTCGGTCCAGCTCCCCCCGGCAACCCTCCAAAGGCTAACGGTGCCCCTGCACCTCGAGCTAATGGTGGGTCGCCAGCTGATCCCAGAGGTTCTTCGGTTGACTCTATGCCTTCCATCTCCTCCATCATCATACCTCAGTCATCGGCAACGGGAACACCAGCAACGGGAACACCAACAGCGGCAACGCAAACAACGGCCCCACAAGACCCACTGGTGCAGGCGCCCTTGCCCACAGCGGCTCAGGGAGCGGCAACTTCTCCACCCCCACCACCCCCAGCAGCGGACAAAAAGGACCACAAAAGGACAGCATCACAGGAAGCAAGTAATGGTGCTTCGTTGTTGTCCCCAAAATCTGGAGGACCGGGTGAGCCTTTGTCTTCGGCGAGTTGTTCAGCTGTTCTGTTCTGACAGTTGCTCATTCGAAATTTACCACAGGCGGAACCAACCGAAGGGTCTGGCCGTTCTGATGATGTTTCGATTAGCGAACCTGTTGTACCATCAAGTGAACATAGTAAAGATGTGACTGCTGAATCTAACGATAACGTGAATGACACTGAAAAAAATGAATCGGGCAAGGATAACGATGGCGCGAGTGTGTTTTCTGATGCCGAGGCTGGTAAAGCCGGCAGCAAGCAAGGTATGCGTTATTGCGTTAGGGTTACTCTACGGTTATTTAACTTTCAATGCAGGGGGGAGAAGTAAGAGAGGGAAAGCAGGAGGGCGTGGAAGGAGACCATGATCGATGGATCAACTGATCTCCACGTTGCGATCTTTTCGGGTGGGCGGGGGCTCGTTCTACCACAAAAAATATTCCAATCCGTTCATATTCGTGAAGTAACCTGGTGTTCTTCTTGATACGAATTTCCCCCAAAACATTGCCAGCGATATGACCGCGATGATGCTTTTCTGAAACGACGCGGTCTTCGTATGATCCGCGGAAGTAAAACACGCCTACTCTCGTTTGAAATATCGGTGGTCATGACGTGCCACAGGAGTAACAAACTAAATATTCCTAGGGCGTATCAACAACATCTCGGACCCCTGAATGATGAGAGGTGTGATCCTTTTGTGAAGCACGCATGGACCCGAACCTGAGATAAGACGTTTGTAGGTCCACGTTGCTGTGGATGCTGTGGATGC
>JBBPQV010001403.1:0-10458 GCA_038092675.1 Boletus rufocinnamomeus
ATTATCAGCAGAAAGAAAAACGAAAGAGAAAAAAGACAGACAAGGAAGAGTTGACGACAACATTAACTAAAAAAAAGGTCAAGGAATAGACGAGTGATTCATATCACAGCACAAAGGAATAAGGGAGGAAAAAGAAAAGGAAAAATCGGAGGGAACCTCATCTCCCCCATCCATTGCTCCCGGCTCTCCCTCGCGGCCTCGCCTGTGCGGGCCATTGCCGATCACCACGCTCCCAATCAAGCCGATCTCGGTCGGCTGATGGTCCCCGCGGGATGTACTGAGAACCCGCGTATGGCGGCCGAGTGGATGGATAGGGTGGTGGGTGCGTCGACTGAGTCATACTCCCCCGGAGAGCACGCGGTCCACTTGGCAGGGGTCGGGAAGATATCGGCGTTGGCGTAGGAATGGCAGCATTTGACAACGGTGAACGGGAGAGCGGGGGAGCGGGCCGACGGGGGGCAGGCGTAGTTGAGGATGAAGTAGGCCCAAGGCCTGGTGACGATGGATGGACGGCATGGAACGAGCGCGGTTGTGTAGGTGGTGTATGTGATCGCGGCAAATAGGTTTTCGGTGGAGTGGAGCTGGTAATCTCGCCATCTTCGTGTGAGGGGCGACGGGAAGGTGGGATGCTTGACGATGAAGTGGGGATATGCGCATGCGGCGGTGCATTCGGGTTCGGTGTAGAAACAGGGGTGCCAACTGAATTCGAGCGCGAGTTGACAGAGGATGTAGACGTCGATGTCGACATGGAGACGGGTGTTGACGTAGAACCGGGCGTCGAAGGAGGGACCGATCTAGGTATAGGACCTACGGGGCCAATGCGGTCTATTGTTGTGATTTCGCTGGTCTGCTTGGTCGTCAATGGCGGCGGCGGAGGCTCAGGAGCAAAGCTCACAACATCAGGCGTACGATCATCGGAGCTAACAAGCCCACTCGGTACCATCGCATCCATTACCTCCATTTTGGCCGTGAGCGTCATCGGAGGCTTGCGATCGATCTGCGTCTGCGTTTGATCCGTGTTAATCCTCTCATCCAAAACACGTGACGGAGTTGTCGATGGACGTGCAGGCTGTGGAGAGGACGACGTGGTGTCCGGAATCTTTGCCGCTTCAATCATACACGGCACTTGCATCTCTGCGGACAGTGTGTTATCTTCTGCCGTAATTTCCTCCTCCTCAGTGCGCCTAGAACCACGAACAAGGTGATGCTCGTGCCCAGTATGGCTGTCAATCCCATTCGCGCTGACACGTACAGCCTCAGACGAGTCCAGGGCATCCCCCTTGATCGCGTCATCATCCATCTTCACATCATGACCGTTGACGATATCACCAGAATCCGCGATCTGCACAACGTCAGCATGCTCGCTTACGAGTTCCCGCTTGACGTCGACACTGGGACTGGATGGCAATCCAGCACCGTCAGGTGTCACAGGCGAATGATGTGCTTTCGCTGCCATTTCCTCCTCCCGCTGCTTCTTCTTGCGTAGCGCAAAGTCCTTGAGGGACATTTTGACCTTGGGCGGTGGAGGGGGTGATGCTTCTCGCGTTGGCTGCGCAGGCTCAGGTTCAGTAGTCATCTCTTCAACTTGTGACATCGTCTCGTCGACATTGGATGCCAGCGCGGACGAATCGTTTTCCGGCGTAGCACCGTCCATCACCGCGGAATTCGTGGGGGGTAGGGAGTCCAAGGGCGCCGGAGGGTGGGAAGAGCCGGACACGTGTAATGACGGATGCTCGTCCTCCAATACGTGATTCATTCTGCTCTCAGGGGACGCCACATGCGAGGGGCCACCATTATCTTCCCTCTGGTTATCACCGACGACGTCGACATCAACATCCATGGCATCATGATTCAATGGGGGAACCTTCTGTTTGTTCAAGACCCCAGTCACGTCGGCGTTGGCCGAGATACCACCGTCAGCATCAGGGGGTTCCGAGCTGTCGGATGCCAATTTCCCTCCCAGCCGAGGGAACTGGCATAATATTTCTGGCGACGCGAACCGAACACGATACGCCTCCCCATTGGTAGGACGTCTCTTCTCCACATCCGACGGAGAGTGCACCTCGTGTCGTGACTCAGGTGAAGACCTATACGGTTGTTGATATTGTGCCTCAGCAGGGGTATCGCGCATGCCGTCGGGAGGTTCGAGGGTCACCGTCGGTGCAGAGAATGACGCGTGAAAAGAGGGCGATTCGTTCTGCGGATGCAAATGTAGGGGTTTAGACGGTCTATGAGGTGGAGGTGAGGAGGCGCGCTGCATTGAGGCGGATGCAAAAGATGACGACGTGGATTCGCTGGGACTGAACAATACAGAGAGATGTGCTGAGGATGATGCATCGGGCGAATGAAGGGAGAGCTTTGAAAACGGGGCGGAGGGCGACACACTTGAAACTAGAGGTGGGGGGCGTACGGATGCTGGCGGATGCAACTGAACTTGCGGTTGCGCTGCGAGTGGGAACGACGTCGAAGAGGATAGAGTGCCATTGTTGACTTGCGGCGGCACAGGAGACTGTGCGAAGGTCGAACTAGGAGGCGCTGGGGTGGCCGTGTGCGTGCCTTCATGGGGAGGCTGGCTCGACCGCCCCGATGATGCAGACGTCAGTGTCGGGGTTTGTGGCGGTATCCACGCCGCAGATACACCACTCTTGTCCCACTGAACGGAGCCACGAGGGGATGAGCTTCTAACCACATGAGCGTGCGCAAGAGATGAGACAGTGGTCGGATCGAGCGAGGCAGGCATTGGCGGGGGTGGCATTTGCCGTGTGTCTATCGAGAATTAGGGTGAAAACCGACCATTTCACCCCCGCACAAAAGGCACTTACCATCCGATCCATCAGCCTCCGTCTCCGTGTCGAACTCTGTCTCCTGACCGTCTTCCCCATCACCGTTCACATTCGCCACGCCCTGCTTAGGACCCATACCACTGCTTCCTTCCACAGCACCAGAAATGGATATCGGACTTTCAGCGTTCGTATTAGGCGGGCTTCTCCATCTTTCATGCGCTCTCCAACTTTCGGCACGTTTTGAATGATCTCGTGGTGGATCTTCTTGCAATGCTTCCGATTGTCCTGCTGGAGGTCGAGACCAGGCCTTACGCATTCGTGGGGGCAACGTAGACAAAACAGGGTCGACGTCCAGACCGTCGTTATCTGCCGCCCAGGGTAGAAAACGTTAGTACCCTGACCACAGGCAACAACCAGCCAAAGGCGGGAATGCTGGCAAAATAGAAAGAGGAGAAGAAAAGAAAAGAAAAGAAAGAAACATGTGGACTTCACCAAGTAACCACTTACCATCAACCACCCGGGCCTTTCCTTTTCCTTTGCCACCCACATGTGGATCCTCCTCCGCCCTAACTTCAGGAAACGCTTTGAGACTCGACGGCACAATCTCCACCCCACCCCATCCGCCATTCATCGGCACCTTCTCCCGCGTCCTAAACCCCCGCTTGACACCCACCAACGGACCCAAATCAATCGCTTTCTTGGCCTTTGGTTTCAGCATCGACACGGGCACCGCTGGGGCAGCAGCGCTGGCATCCTTCCCTCCATCCACGTGTGTCGCATCTTCCACTTCGCTCTTCTTCCACACCTTGCGCTTCTTGACCCGTGGCATCCGCCTATCGACTTCGATCGGCGTGTCCATCTCGATGTCCACGTCCACGTTCATACCCAACCCCCAATTCCGACTCGGACGCGGATCCAAGTGGCCATCCCCTTCCACATCGACTTCCCCCTCACCATCGTCCCACTCTTCACTCGCACCATTCACATCGGAGTCTCCCTCGGATCCCTCGGACGTCATCTCTCCACCGGGCCACGGCCACCGTCCCTCGACAACTCTCTCCATAACACGAACAGCACAGTCTCGCGTCGAAGAACCACAGGCACAAGTCGTGAACGTACTGCTCAGAGCGTGGAGAATCGACGTGAATTGAGCGCGGAGGTGGTGGAGGTATGCTGGGCTGTTTTTGCGTACATCGCGCAGTCGATGGCGTTGGAAAGATAGTGTATATGGAACGGAGAGTCAAATCAGTGATCGGGAGTTGGACGAGAAACAAAGAGGCACGCCTCAAGACGAGGGACTCACGCAAACATTCCAGGACTCTCCATCAACGCAGGTAGCATATGCACCGCATGTCCATCATCCCATTCCCAGCCTAAGACAATCTCCTCGTCTGCTCTCAAGTCCCGCAGCGCGAACAACGCAAAAGAGAGTGACGTCGGGTCCGCATCAGAGTCAGATGCCGAAGGCGCATCATCTTGGTCGGAAGAGTCATCCGTCTGTTGCCCTTGCATCCGCGACACTGGAGGAGGGGCGGACCCACCGTTCACCGTTCGTGGTGGATCACCATCCTTGGAAACGGTACTACCGTCAGACGCCGCCCTCGCACACTCAGCCTTATGGCACATCCTCTTCCCCTTCTTACTCTCCCTTCCCTTCGTTCCACCGCAAATGACGGGTCTCACCACTGCGTTTGGCCAACACCCGCACCTTGCCCATCTTGCTTTGCCATCCCCGACATCTTCTTTCCCTGCAGTGGCCCCATCTCCTTTCTCACCAAAATCGGGAGGGTCAGGGACCCCTCCAATGCCTCGTGCGTCCAGCCCAACTTCCCATCCACCTCCAACGAGCCTCACCTGAGGCTTTCCCATACCAAGATGGGCGTACCCATTTAACGGATCAGCCAGATACGCAGCAGAGGGAACAATCGTAGTTGTATAGGGAGCTAGGAGAGTGGTCGCTGGGATGGTATCGTTTGGATTGGAGGATGAAATGGTGTTTGTGGAAGGTGTAAGAGGGGACTTGGCGTACGAGCGTGGATGCGATGAACAAGGTACAGAGGGAGACATGTAATTGGATATAGGTGGTGACGGATAAATAGAGGTATGCGGGAGAGGCGACGGATCCGAGGCAACATGTAACCTGGGAGATGGGGGGCGGAGATGTGCGGGTGTACATGTCGTCGAAGCTGGGGGAAACTGGGAATGCAAGCCCGGATGTAAATTGAAGTAAGACACGGGTGGGTCGGTCTGTAGCACCGTCCGAGGGACATGTACGTCCCCAGCATTTTCGTCCAGTATCACTGGCGTCGTGTTGTCAAGAGGAGACATGGAATAGCCATACCGATCCCGGTACCTGCACTACCATTAGCAAACAGACATATGCATACACGAAATGAGACACATCGTCGCCTGTATGCGACATCCATCGAAATGAAAGAGCAGGGACAACATGAAAGACAACGAAAGAAAGGTAAATTCACCCTTGCGACTCCACCCTCGTGTATCCTCCATCATTATAGGTCTTCGGGGGCGGGTTTGTGAGTGGCGACGGAGGATTGAGAGCGGTGACGCCCCTCCAGGCTTTTGCGACACGAAGTAATTGGGCGTAGACGGAAGGGTTCGGGTAGATGTCTGGAGGGAAGGTAACTGGTGTTGGGGGCAGACTACTGGAGGTGACTGGTCCGTTACCATTAGGATGTGACATGCGCGAACTGCCAGACTGTGGTTGCGCCGAGGTGTGATTTGGAGGAGGGATAGATGGAGATGAGGGATCAGCAGGTGAAAGCATCGACGCACGTCGTTTCTTCCTCGACGAACCAGAGCCCTCGATGGCAGCAGCAACGGCACTTCCTCTCCTCGATTTCCGTTCCGCACCCGGACTCGTCTTCCTCCTGGAGGCTGGCTTCCCCACACTACCGCTCCCTTCCTCTACCGCCAAGTTCCCGCCAATTCCATTGGTAGTTGTTGCTCCTGGCGCGCCTCCGTTTGTTCCGTGTGAAGCCTTCATGCGCATAGCCCTCAACCTCGCTTTTTGGGTCTTGACCGCTCGCTCTCTATCAACCACCAGTGCGGGATCACATACCCAACACTTCCAAAATTCGGGCACCTCTCCGCCTTGGACAATACCAAAACAGGCTGCATGACACCATCGTGAACAGTCGTCGCACGCGATCGAAAAACCATCATCATAGGTAAATCCACAGATGCACGAGATGGCGTCCGAGTCTGGTGGTGATGCGTCGGGGAGAGCCTGTGGATGTTGCGACGTAGAGGGAGATGCAAGCGGAAGCTGTGAGGCTGGAGGTGTTTGTGGCGGGACAGAACTGGAGAGAATGGGAGAGAATGGACGTTGTTGAGGGTGTCGTTGGGAGGATGGTGTCGAGCATTTCGTCAACACGTTCGAGAGCTGACGGTTGGATCTGATGGGTGGCGTCGAGGAGGTCGCTAGAGGGTGGGACGACTGTCGTGGCTTGGCAGACAACCCGTCTCTCGAAGTGCTTGGGGTGAATGGCGTCGCGGCTGCTGCTGACAGAGCTGGTGATGGCTGCTTCCGTTTGAGTGGGACGAGTGAAGGCGAGAGTGCGGACTGGATGATATGCGGAGCACTTGTTCGATCGATGGCAATACCGACACTACTCGAGGTCAGGGACGGCCCATGTGTATGGGCAACGTGGTGATGAGGGTGTGGTTGTGGTTGTGGTTGCGGGTGGGACTGGGGGGCGTTCAAGGGAGAAAGACCGAGTAGACCAAGGGCGGCTTCTGTCGCATCGCTGTTCATCACACCCACGAGATACACCGAAAGAAACACTTGGCTAAATCGTCTCCGTGTTCCAGTCGTCGTCGACAGTGTCGATTGTGAGCGCTGGCCGTTTTTCTTGTTGCCGTTGTTGTCGTTGTTGCCCGCAGGTCGGGTCACTCGATGGTCCTCCTCGCTGCACTAACCACTTTTCCGGGGAGTAAAGTGCGAAATCCGTTTGAGCTCGACGAGCCCGACGACGAGCAGGTCAGGAAAAAGAAAACGGCGAAAGAAAAGAAAAGGTTGGACGTTCCCTTGCAAAGTCACCCCCGTTCCAACTCAATCCCTCTTTCTCTGCTCTCTTTTCCGCCAAACACAAGCCAACAAGGGGGCTTTTGCCGTCCTTTCAAGCTCCGACTCAAATCCGGCAGAACAGCTACCCATCGATCCGGCTTCTTGAGCGATATTTTGACCCTTGATTCTGTGTACCTGCTACAGGAACAAAACACACACCGAGCCTCCTGTGCGCCGAGTTCGTTGGTTTTATGCAACGGCGCAGTCTCTGCGAGCAAATATGCCGCTTCAAGTGTAGACATGCGAGACGTAAGCGCCCATTCCACCTTTTACACTGAACTTGCCGTCTCCGCCACCAAAAGGTGGTTATATGCTACGTGTTTGCGGTGGGGGTGACTTGGCCAGGAACTGGTGAGGACCACTCCCGACCACGACCTCCTGAGAGGTATTTACAGACGCGCGCAAAATGTTCCCCAAAAGCCCTACTTCTATTGCTAGTGATAAGTGTGTCAATTGCAATGGCTCAACCCTTTCCCTCTAAGAATCCTACAATCCCACTTTCTTCAAAACGAAGTACACCACGACGACCCACAACCACGTACCTTTCGTCCTGACAGGAGATTATCACCGCGCGTAACCCGAGGCCTCTCCTTGCTCTTCCCAGTCCCGTCCCCATCGGTCTTTGTGTAGGTTTGCGTATAAAAATTGGCAAAGAGTCCCATGAAACCTGCGATGAGAACAGCGCCAAAAGTGGCCGTTTGCGAGTCACCAGCGCAGTCGCCTATATGCGGCAGGTATGGCCAATACGTGAACGCGAGATGTTGGTACACTGCATGAAATAGACGTGAGTGGGGTTTATTCGGACTTGCACGAAGATGCGTTCGGCGTCATATCAGCGACGACGTCGTATATCTGACTCACTCCCGAAAATGAAGATGATGATGTCAATGACGAACTGGAGTATCTGCATCGTCGTGAGATGCTTCTTCCACTGTGGCCAACGGAGTCAAACACGATATATGCGCAACGAAATGACACCAGTGGGATGACTGACGTACCCAAACCTTGGCCCCACCTGCAGCCGCGAAATAGTAATAATCTGCAAGCACGTACGTGAGGAATCGCTCGCCGCAATGGAGAATATACCGGGCTTACACATCACGACATGTACTCCCAAGTTGAGGCAAATGACCGCCCATGCCTGCGTCAAAAAAAAAGTCAATAGAGAAACGAGCCACCCAATCCATGGACCTCTCACCCCACTGATTTTGGCTTCTTGCACAACAAACGCCAAGAGCGCCGTCGAAGAATGGTGGAAAACATGTAAAAACGCTATAATATAGGGGTCAACGTTGTATCACCGACGCCGTCGCAACGAAACAACTTGCAGAGTGGTCGTTTCTTGAGCACTATATACACCGTGTCCAAGAACTCGACGTACTTGAAGTAATAATTGACGATATAATAAAACTCGAGTCTCTGAAACCATCTACGTCAGATGAGCTCATCTCGGATTCAGATTGGATTTTCACTCTTGTCCATGATGCTTTCGCACAAATTGCATTGAACGCACCGACGTTGTACCACAGTTTCATGGCCTCTTCCATCATCAGCGTAAGTAACACCAGACTCGCAAGCGAGAGAAACGCGTTGTGTATGCGAAAAGGGGTCTTAAGCCTGAGTGCAGGTCGATCCTTCATGAGCTCCTGCAAGCCGAAAATGACCACCAAATAGGACAGAATGGCGGTTGAGACCGCGGGCCATGTAGACATTGGCGTTTTTCCCGGAATCCATGAGGTGAGAAAGGGAGGGAGTGAAGGAAAGCCCGGGATCAGGTTATCAGCCATGGTGGATTGTTGCGGGTTTAGTAACACTGGCCGAAAGTTGATCGAGTCCAGATCCTCTCCAATGTTTATATTGAACGGATGTAATTCATACGGCAACGCCACTGATCGGGATAACCGTCTTTCCGAACGAGCACCGAATAACCAATATGTTCTTGCAGCGGCTTGCAGAAACTCATCTGGAAACGGCCCCGCTCGCCATCCACACGCTCTAACTGGGCAGCGCCCAAGATCACACCATCGGAAGGGCCTAACAACTCGACAATTGAAAGAGTCCTGTTGACACCAACGCAATGTGATCCCGGTTCGTCGGAGATTATACTTGTCCCACAGAAATGAGCATGTATATCCCCGGAAGCAGGGAATGGGCGCTGTAGCTTTGAGGAGCTCCAGGGCTTTGAAGAATCCTAGATAATGCTAGCGCTTTGATGTAGCATACGTGTCCGAACCTCTAACCAGCCTCCATGTGGCAACCTGCAAACAAGCTGCCACTGTGACGTCACTAATTAGGTGCCTATGATCAACAGCAGTCGGATACCACTGGCAGTCTCGTGACAGTAAGGAAGAAGCTTGGTCTCAATCTCACAAGTGATCGCATTCCAGTACCGTCATCAGTATCAACAAGCGTGGTAACACATACATATGCTTGATAAACTCTTAGAAGCGGCCTGACCAGCTAATGATGTTACAGGTCTGGCCTGACCCGGGCCATACAGGTCAGGACCTGCCACCAAAAAGGTAGAATTGATGCAGACTCGCGATACCTTATCCCACCAATCTATACTTAATCCCTGCTCTCAAAGAAACCCCTGACAAACCATGTTCAATGCAACCCATCCAGTTCACACAATTTTAGACACCAACACCGACTTCAATTGAACCACAAAACTAGTACGATTTTTTTTCCAAGTGACCAGCCAAATGAGGTGAAACCATTCCACCAAACCCAACCGCCAACTTCTATCCAATCAACCCTCAAGCATTGATGTTGATGGGGGTGCAACCAATGTTCACGACACCGTTCTAAAGATTCCATTCAGCGACCAATGCCTCACATCAATTTCAAAAGAGGATACATACGAAGTTGTTGTTAGTGCAGCAAACGGGCTGTTGCGTAGCATCGCAACTGCTGCCTGTGCCAACGGCGGTGATGGGCACGCAGGTCACGCCGACAAGGCCTCCAGCGGCCGCCGCGACTTGAACGAGACCAAGCGAGGTCAAGAGGGTGTTCGCCTGGCTCAACTGTAACATTCCATGTTATTCGTGCTCTCAAAACAATAGGATACTGGACATACGGTCTCGGTGCTGTCGCAGCACTGGATCGGGCCAGTGTTACACTCGTCACGCGCCTCAAGGTGGCTAGCAGAGACAAGGAGAGCGATGGGCAGAAGAGCGAGGACGCGAGCAAACATTGTGAAGGATAGAGAGCAGTAAAACGCTGAAGAGTGCAGATGAGAGGAGTGGGTAGTAAACCTGCTGGGCAAGGTCGTTTTCCCCGGCTCTTTATACCTGGAGAGGAAGACCCCGTACGATGGATTACGTTCGTCCCAAGACCATGCCGGTGTCACAGAAATCACGTTCGGCTAGTTCGTGCTGTAAAAAAGACGACAACCGCATGGCGTTAGAGATGCCATTCAAGTTGCTCTGGACTTGGTGGTCTGGGCCAGGCAGGACTCGGGTAAGTCAGTATGGCAGCATATAGAGGATTTTTTTTACGTCGGTAGAGCCGACACAACCCTGGGCAATAAAATGCACACAGCATTATGGTCCGAAATTAACTTGGATTTGGGAGCCATAGTAC